>CM076581.1:1085062664-1085253032 GCA_034641835.2 Pinus albicaulis
TGGAAAATATTTTTTTTGGCTTTGCGTGAGAGTTATATTTATCCCAATTATCTCCAATTGCTCTGAAATTTTCTTCACTCCATAAAAAACGGTAAAACCTTACCAAAACTAAGGCTGAGGAAATTCCCATGTCTGTATTGAATCTAGGGGTGTAATGAATTAAAAACATACCCTGAATACCCATAAAGAAAGCACCATATATGAATATTTGGTCCTTAGCTTCTCGATTTTAAAAAATAAACATATAGAAACCTTTTGCATAATATAACATTGAAGTTGGAACCAAATCTCAATTTTTTTTTAATTCCATTTAGAAACAATTCAGCCTAAAAGTGGCATCCTAAGGAAAAGTAATAAAATAAGAGTTATGAATTCCAGAGGGAAAAGAAGAAAAATAGTTTTTTTTTAATTGTTATTTTTACTTATTTCCTTATAGGTTTACTCAAAATTTAAGTGTAGACACTCATTGGATGCAGAATTAAATTCCACATCTAATGAGCACCCATCATGCATACTTTTGAGAACACTCACATTGATATAAATCGAAGATAAATTAAAAAAATGTGTTGAACAAATTTTTTAATGTATCTTCATTTTTTGACAATGTGAGTCTTCTTAAAAGTATGCACGATGGGTACTTATTTGATGTGAAATTTAATTCCACGTCCAACGAGTGTCTACACTTGAAATTTGAGAGAACCTATAAGGGGATAAGTAAAAAATGCAATAAAAAAAAAAAAATCTTCGCTTCCCTCCAAACTATTTACATGTATATCTTTTCAAATTTAAAGAATTTTGATTAGTTTACATGCTATGACATGGAAATTACGTGAAAAATCCATGGGTGCTTTTAGGCTAAATTTTCCTGTAATGGATGGGCTAGGCCAAATCTTGGTCAACTTACCAATCTGACCTTTCCCCTTTAAAATGAAAATGCTATGAGTTTCCTTAGAAGAACTTAAAAATACATTGTGAATGACATACACATTTTTGGCACATATGGAATCAATTTTAGCCACACAAGCATATCTGGATAAGTTGTACTCATTGGAAATATTCCTCATTAAATAGAAACAAAGGACCTATAGAGTTAAAATATGAGATTCTGAGTAGATATCCTGAACAAGCACAAATAATGCTACAAGAACCTTGGAAAATGCTTAGATCTCTCACCCTCACACAAGGAGCACATCAGGAGGGAAATCAGGCAAGAACTTCATGCCAGCAAAACCCCTAGCATCAATAACACCACAAGTGGCCAAAACGATCATTTAGTTGTTGTAGGGTAAGATCCAAAATTGTTTGTGGAGGCTACAGAAACTCTAGTAGATGTCACACAGGCCAACACTCTATTCAATTGCTTATGACCACATAATTTTATTTAAAGTAATAGATTAAAAAATTTAGAAAAATATATTCTAAGAAATAGTTAATAACATTTACATATTTTTCATATATTAAATCTACTTTGTTATCAATTAGGTCTTCTAATTTTTAGTTTAATCTTTTAAAAATTATCTAAATAGGTTAAATATTTCTCTACTAATTTTAAAATATTTTTATTATATCAAAATTTAGTTAACTATTATTTTAAATTAAAGTAGAATTAAAATTATAATTTCCGTATGCAAAATAAAACAATAATAATTACATAGAAAAAATAAAATATTCAAATCAAATCTCAACTTTCATTTTATAAAAATAGGATGTCACGTCTACACTTGAATACGCAATAGTTCTTAATTATAATCAACGAAACAACTAACCATTATTGCAATGCGAGTTCATGTTGGGAAAATATTCTATTATTACAATGAACGAAACAATGCAAGAAAATGCCGGTTTATTAGGAATATATAAGCAATATTCCACAATTATAATTAATGAAACAACCAACCATTATCGCAAGAAAATGCTGGTGTGTCTGGTACGTTGTGATATGTACTATTAAAATAGTGTGATTTCATTTTGGACGTTTCCATAATACGGGACTTCGTTTTTCATAATATTTAATGACCACCTCCCATTTCATATTTTGTTGCAAGAAAATGGGGGACCTATCTTGACGCTCATACTTATTTTGTTGTGTGTGAATGTGTCAATGATCAATTGGTCAATTTTCTCATGAATTTTCTCAATATGAAATTCAACGTGTATATTATCGGTCTTATTGTGAATGTTTTAATATTAGGTTGATTTCATTTTGAGCAATAAATTATTCATAAATTTAATTGGAAAGTTATAGTTAAACTACGCATTAAATTAGTTGATAAGACTTTCTTATTTGTGCGATTAGAAATTCACCTCCATAAAATAATTTGACTACTAAAATTTGATGAAGCATATTTTTTTTTCTCTATTAAATAATTTGACCACTAGAATTTGATGAAGCATATATTTTTCGTTTCATTTCTCTGGTCATTAAAATAGAGTTTATTTCTTTGACTAGGTTTCAAATTTCAGGGCACATCTTTTCCCAGTTAAGATTAGGTTGAAAAAGTAGCCTCACTCACTCTCTGTCACTGAACTTGTTAAGTTTTATTTTCCAATATATTAGTAACATGATAAATAACAATTAAACTAATTTGATGTTAAGAATATGTAAAAAAAATTTCATTTGAATTTTGATGGTTTTTAGGTTTCTTTTAGTTTATAAGGTTTTATAATTTAAATCTACAAGTAGTTGTTACAAATATTGTCACTAGATATTATATAGTCTAATTTAATAGCTATGATATGTCTTTGAGTAAGTGTTAAATAGTAATTTGTAAAGAATTCTAAAATGATTTTATTACTCGATTATGAGATCCTAGTAATTTGATTTGGAGTTTGATTGTTATTAGTTTAGTTTTGACTTATACAAAACGTAATGTTAAACTTTAGAAATAAATAAATACATAAAATTAAAAGATTTATTTTGTAAAAACTTAGTTGGAGAAAACTTTTGATGTCAGCTAACCGATAAAATTTGTAACTCTCCTAATTATATGTCATGTCCCTCCATTTCATACACACAATTTTTTTTTTTTTTCTATGTGAAATTTCCTTACCCAATGTTTGACCTGTTTAGAATATCTGATTTAGTTTAGCCACTTAAGATTTCAATTAAGCCCTAGATATTTTATTGTATAAGTGAGGATTGCTATTTTAACTACAAGCCCCCAACATAATACTTGGGCTAATCCATCAAAATGATACCATGGATAAAATACTTGGGTTTAATTAGTAGTTCTATACTACTAATTATATTATGAAGATCACATGTATGTTATGGATTGCTTGGTTGATTTCTTTCCACGTATGATTGAGATAATAAACCCTCGGGTATTAATCTTATATATATCACTATCGTTTCGACTGCACCTCCCAGACGAGGTTACACATATATATCTAATTGTCGTGCGATGTGATAGACGTTGTAATATGGTGACCGGTAACCATTACCTCTTCTCCGGCTTTAAATGGTTACACATGCGAGCTCGATTTCGTATATGCATAGGGCTACGGCTTTAGCTATTTCTCGCTATTATTTAATCACTGGTGTAATGGTCATGTATAGATAGATGGGCCTTCGTACAGTCCTCTTAATGCTTCCTTTGTACGTCGATGATTTTCGATTTGAAAGAATTAAATTTAGCGTGGTCTTTCCTGCTTCGAAATTTTCCCTTGTTCAGAATCGCGTAGGATGGATCGTTTTTAAATCGGATCACTCATGTTTTCTCCATTCTTGAAGTTTTCGAGGTTCTTATTTCGCTATGGTCGTATCCGGGGGTGGCATCGCCCTCCACGTGGACGGCTAAAATCCTGAACAACTTAGGGTTTGGATGTATGATAAGTTCGATTTTATTTTTCAACCTACAGCTTTCCATTTTTCCCTAGTGACCATTTCTCTCAGAGAGAGCCGAATATCATGGGTTTCCTTCTCCGTTTCGTTATACAAACGGCGTCAATTTTCCCATCGCCAGGAGATTTATCATTCAGGTAAAATTTATCTTCTATCCTTCCCTCTCTTTTATTTTTTTTCCTTTTATTATCGGTTAAATTCTTCTCTGAGATTGAGAAGTGACATAGCTTTACGCATAAGTGTTCAATGTGTGGTTTCGCTGAACATTAATGTCTTCATTTACTCGCGTTCTTGTTTTTTGTTGAAGTGTTCAGGGTTCTTGTTTCACGCTGGATTGAGCATTACTCTTGAGACTCTATAGGGATTTGTATCGCATTCTCTATTTAACAGGTATTATGCATTTATTTCATTGCATCCCTTATGGCGTCTCGTCCAAGTCGACGCATTTGTAACATTCTTTCCTTCGTCTAATTTTACACTGGTCTTCTTTGACGAAGTTATACGTTGCTCTCACTAGAGATACTGTATTCAGTTTACACTTCAAGTCCAATATTGTTTGATGCTTGGTTTATTCTCGTCTATGCGCCTATAACCGATATTGGTTACTCTATGCAGAGGCTAAAGGATCTATACCGATTTTCCTCCTGCGCAGCGTTAAGTCCGCTTTGGAGGTAATACTCTGCAACCTATTTAATTCTCGAATGTTTTCATTTATACTCTATAGATATATGGTTAACTAATTTGTCTTGATATCTCACAGAACATTCTAAGAAAGGTCCGATTTCTTCTTATCACTTGTGGGTAAGTAGAATACTAATTCTTTATCGTAATTTCTTGTAGACGTCTTTCATCCTAATAGCTCTCATATCCTAACTTGTGGCTCACCTTGCTATTGCAGGTATGATATCGACCTTACACCTAGGTTTTGTGAAGATCTCATGCTTATCCTTGCGATAGGTGGATTATAACTAATTTATTTGCATGCTCACAGGTCGGCAAGGATGTTTGTCTCCGACTCTCATTTTATTTGGTTCCAGTTTTTTTTTTCTTTTACCAGAATGGTTTACCATCTAGTTATCTATACATAATTTGTTTTGTATCTCTATTTTTGACCGGATGGTCGAGACTGTTACCATTTCTCTGATGGTAGAATTTTTCTAACGATTAAATTCGAAAATTGTTATTACGGCTAGGCAAGCCCATTTTATAGGTGGCATCAGTCGTATATATATATATATATATATATATGTATAGATATAATGACTTTTCTCCTTTAACTCGATTTTGTTTTTATCGCTGTCACCTCCCTAATACAATTTTCTTTTGCCTGAGGATTTACTTAAATATAGAGAAGAAGGAATAGGCTTACTAGCCTTGTTGTTATTTTCTCGTTTCCTCCTCCGGACAGTAAGTAATTTAAATATGAGTTTCTCGTCATGGATTTTGTTAAATGTAAAGTTGTTTCATATCTGAAAATTTTCCGGTTTTACCGATTTATAATTTCAATGATATTCTATACAGTCACTAGAGCTCACTCTGTGGTTTATCTTTTCATTTTCATAACCATTATACTGGTTTCATAAAATTATAATAGTTTTATTTTTCATCACTTCAATATATGTATTGTTCTCTTATACTTAGAACCATTTATAATTCTGTTAGATAAAATGTATATTAACTTTCACAGCCACAATTATTTATCTTCCGGTTGCCGGCATTTTGTACAGATTTACATCTTATTCTGGTAAAATTATTCTTCTTGGGCCACTTCTACACACGAATGTTGATCACTCCTTAGATAGGTGTATATTTCTCATACTACCATTATCGATAGCTTGAATAGCTACAGTTAGCTAGATCTTCTCATTTTTCTGAATTTAGATAAGCAATAAAATCTATGTGCTTTTAGTCTATCATTTCTGTAGCATGCAGTGTATAAATAGCTATGTATGGTTGTTCTGGAAGTTTATAGTTCTATAATTCACTTAGAAATTTTAATAATTCCCGTACTACCAACAAAATTCCAATGTTCTGGTTGAGGTCTTAAATTGAACAGAAGCAGATTAGAGTTACAAAATTATGAATTTATGAGGTACTATAAATCTCCAGATTTAGACAAAAGCTGGTTTAGAAATTCTGGGTGATTTTACTTCATTTTTCTAGTTCCTACAACCACGCAGAACTGGAAGAGTTTGACCACTCTACTAATCTGTAAATGTATGGAACATTTTCACACACAGCATGCACAAATAATACTTCCAAAGTACATTCAGTATAAAATTTTCACCTACACCTTATAGCAGAACATAAATATAATTAAACTGTGCATACCACTTAATTAGATGACCAATCCACCCAACCGTAGAATTTGTTTATCTCCAGAATTCACCCTCGAGCTGAGATCCCTCCTAGAATAGATCAACCTCTAATCTGTTTAGGAGCAGCTTATTTAAGCTATTGTTCCCCAAAGCCTGTTTCTAATTCTGCGTCCAGAACATCAGGATGATTTTCTTCCTGTTTGCCTAGGCTTCCGATTTTAGGGATTCTTTAAAGCTGTTTTATGCTTTTCCCAGCTTTTCCAGCTTTTTTTACCTCTTCCAACTATTTTCCTCATCATTGGGGAATTTAGATTTTTCCTCAAAAATCTAAATTAGAAATAATTTCTTTCAAGGATTTTTGAAAGATTGTGGGGAAAGTATTTTCCTTATCCATCCTCATGGATTTAGCAAGTGATCCCATAAATCTCATTTTGGTCAATCTGCACAAAATCATTTTATTCATTTTCTCAAATTAAATATTTAATTACATCCACAAAATAATTTTCCTTTGGGGTCCACTCCCCTTAGGATTAAAGTTCAAATGTCTAGTTTTTGAATTTCAAACACATAAACTGGGGGGTGTTACATATTCCCCCTCTGAAAATAAACACCGTCCTCGGTGTTGTTATTTAACTACTAGAGTTCATTTTTCAAACAAAAATGGATATCTTTCCATCATTTCAGCTTCTCTTTCCCAGGTAGCTTCTTCAGCAGTAAAGTGCTTCCACTGCACCTTTACTCTTGCTACCGTTCTGTTCCTCAATTCAATTTCTTCCTGCTCCAAGATTTGAAGCGGTTCTGGCAGAAACTCCCCTTCTGGTTTCACCTGTACCACATTCCAATCCACTATGTGAGAAGCATCATGTATATATATTTTTAATAATGAAACATGAAACACATCATGAACTCTAACATGAGGTGGTAAGGCCATCTTGTAAGCCACTGGTCCCACCCTTTCTACTACTTCAAAAGGACCACAATATCTAGGAGCTAGTTTTGCACAACTTCCCGCATAAAGTGTGCTCTTTTTGGGTTTAATACGGAAGTACACATGCTCCCCCACTTTGAATTCTCGATGCACTCTTTTCTGATCAGCATAATTTTTCTGGCGATCTTGTGTTGTCTTGATGTTTCTTTGTATCTGTTTAACAATTCTTTCCATCTCTTGTAAAGCATATGGTCCCAACATTAGTTTATCTTCGGGCTGTCTCCAGCTCAAAGGAGTACGACACTTTCTTCCATACAGTGCCTCAAATGGACTCATCTTGATGGAGGATTGGTAGCTATTATTATAAGCACATTCAGCTAAATGCAAGTAGTCTTCCCATTTTGAGTGCCTATCCATCACATACATTCTCAGCATATCCTCCAAAATCTGATTAGTTCTCTCTGTCTGCCCATCGGTCTGAGGGTGATAGGCAGTACTAAAATTCAACTTAGTGCCCATACCTCCAAATAGCCCTTTCCAAAAAGCGGCTGTGAACTTAACATCTCGATCTAAAACAATCACCTTTGGGACCCCATGTAATCTTACTATCTCTTTTAGAAACACATCTGCTACTTGGGCTGTCCCAAAAGTAGACTTCACTGGTATAAAATGTGCAGCTTTTTTTAAAGTGTCTACTACCACCATCACTGAATCATGTTTATATTTAGTTTTGGGTAGCCCTGTTATAAAATCTATAGAGACTGTGTCCCATTTCCATTCTGCAATCAGCAAAGGGTTTAGAAGACCAGAAAGATGTTGATGTTCAGCTTTAACTAGTTGACACTCCATGCATCTAGCTAGGTATTCTGCCACATCTCTTTTCATTCCTGGCCAAAACAACTTCTTTTTCAAAGCTGTTAACAATTTCTGATATCCAGGATGCCCTGCATATGGCTTTTTGTGATATTCATCTAAAATATCCCTTTTTACAGTTTCTACATTGGGGATATACAATCTATTTTTGTAGCAGACCAGTCCTTTTTGATTTTGAGAAAAATCAGTTTTCTCCTTCTTTAGTAGTTTCACTAGTAGTGTTTCATAATTTCGATCTTGGTTTGCTGCCTTTTTCACCAATTTTTCTACATCGATCTGGGCACTACTTCCAATGCTGTTTATATTCTGACAAGCATTTCTGCTCAATGCACCAGCAATTTTATTTTCTTTCCCCTTGATATGTTTTATGTCCATGTCGAACTCACTTAGAAAAGACAGCCATCTGGCTTGTCTCGCATTCAAATCAGTTTGGGAAAAGAAATATTTGAGACTAATATGATCAGTCATCAAGGTAAATTTTTTTCCAAGGAGATAGTGTCGCCACATCTTCAAGGCATGAATGACATCAGCTAACTCTAAATCATAGGCACTATAGTTCTGTTCATGTATCTTCAGCTTCCTAGATTCATATGCAATGACTGAATTTTCCTGCAAATGAACTCCTCCCAATCCCTCTCTACAGGAATCCGTACATACTACAAATTCTTTATCAGGATCTGCAATCTTCAGTATAGGGGCTGTAGTAAGTTTTATTTTTTACTGGTCAAAATTGTTTTGGCATTTTTCAGTCCACTCAAATTTGACACCCTTCCTTTGTAATGAGGTCATGGGATGTGCTATAGCAGAAAATATCTCCACAAATCTGCGATAATAGCCTTCAATCCCCATGAATGACCTCACTGCTGAAACATCAGTTGGGACAGGCCATTCTTTAATGGATTTTATCTTTTCAGGGTCAACAGCCAGCCCTTGTTCATAAATAATATGACCCAAGTATTGGATCTTGTCTTTATAAAATTCACACTTGCTGAACTTGGCATATAACTGGTTTTCCTTCAAAGTTTGCAATACTATCCTCAAATGTTCTTTATGTTCCTCCTCACTGTTTGAGTAGAGTAAAATATCATCTATGAACACAAGTACAAATTTATCCAAGTACTTATTTAACACACTATTCATTAGGCACATAAATGTGGCAGGGGCATTTGTCAAACCAAAAGGTAGGACTACAAATTAGTAGTGACCATACCTGGTTCGAAAAGCTGTTTTGCTGATGTCTTCTTCTTTGATTCTGAGCTGGTGATAACCAGTCGTTAAATCAATTTTAGAAAATACTGAAGCTCCTCTCGCTTGGTCAAAAAGATCATCAATTCTAGGTAAATGGTATCTATTCCTAATGGTCAACTTATTCAATTAATGATAATCAATGCACATCCGAAAGGTTCCATCTTTCTTTTTCACGAACAGTACCGGTGCTCCCCAAGGAGACACACTCGGTCTGATATAACCTTTATCTAACAGTTCTTGCAATTGCATTTTCAGTTCCATAAGTTTAGGGGGACTCATTCAATAAGGGGCTCGGGAGACAGGTGTTTCTCCCGGCACCAGATCGATTGAGAAGTCAATCTCTCTTTTGGGGGGAAGATGAGGGATTTCATCTGGAAAGACTTCCTTAAACTCTCTTACTACTGGTACAGCATCTAGCAATTCTTCTTTAGTTTTCTATTCTGTTTCTTTCACATGTACTGCATAAACTTGGTATCCTTTTCTAGTTGTTCGTTTTAATTGCAGTGCTGATATTTGTCTTACAGAGATAGGTTTTGGTATTCCCTTGAGAACAAAAGGTTTCCCTTCTTCATCTACACAATGCAGGGTCTTGTCCCAACAGTTCATCATAGCCTTCTTCTTTTCCAACCAGTCCATTCCTATCAGCAAGTCATATGAACCTAAGGGCAGAATGTTCAAATTTACTTCTGTTCGAAAATCATTTAATTTAATTTCTGTTCAGGGCAACTTATGTGTTACCTTCCTCTTGGTTCCAATGGCCAGCTGAACCAACCATGACTGCTGAAATTTTTCAGTTTTAAGATTACATTTTTCTACAATTTTTGGACTAATGTAACTCAAATAAGCACCCGGATCAATCAAAACTGTAACAGATTGGTCATAAATCTTACCCTCCATTTCAACCATGGTAGCTTGATGTTTTGCTTGTCGATTTTCCAAGGTTTCACTGATGGTAGGTATATTTCTGGCTATGTCATTTACTGTGGTAGCTTCTCGATCTCTCATAATCATCTGAATGTTTCGATGGGGACAATCCCTCAGAAGATGGGGTTCTCCACAGCCCCAACATTTCAAAGGTTCCTTCATTTTGACTGTACTTTCCTTTTTATTGTCTCCATCTATTTGTTTTGAAGCCACTTGGGATTGAGCAGTTTGACTTTCTTTAGGTTTATTAAACTTTTTCCGCTGATGGTCCCTGCCAAAGTTCTTCAGATACGCTGGTTTCGGTTTCTTTCCCTTGAACTCACCCTTGTTTAGCCATCCTTTTCCCTGCCCAGCCTTTCCTTTAAACTGCTGATAGCATAATCTCGCTTTCCTCACTACCTCGTCCATAGTTTTTGGGTTATCAAACTCGATCTTCTCTTTATACACAACAGGCAAATAGTTCAGAAACCTTTGTACCTTTGCCTTCTCTTCCCTAATATAAGGGACATATATCAACAGATTCGTAAAATTAGTGACAAAATCATCGATAGTGACCTGTCCCAGTCTAAGTTCATGAAATTCCTTGGCTTTATCATCATATTAACGTTCATTTAGATAGCGGTTTTTGAACTTAACTTGGAAATATTCCCAAGTAACTGTTTTTTCATCAATGGAATGAACCATTTTTGTCTCCTCCCACCACAATGTAGCCTTACGTTGTAGCTGGTAAACCGCTAATCTGGCCTTCAGATTTCTTTCATATTCATAGACCTGGAAGTATTTAATCATGTTCAGCAACCAAGCTTCCGCATCTTCCTCCTTCTCCCCATCATAGGAGGGAGGTTTGATCTTTCAGAATTCCCCCTGTAATTCATTTTTCTACTTATACTGATGCCTAACAGCATCATCATCCTCAGAATCATCAGTCTTCCTCTTTCCAGAACCTTCACCTTCTTGGCTATTCCGTGAAGTTATCTCTCTGATGAGCTTTTCCTGCTCCTTACTGGCTGATGACAACTTGTCATTATGGCTTCTCAGCTCAGCCAATTCTCGTTGCAACCTGTGCAACATAGCCATCACCGGAGCATTGGGATCTGGTGTACTATACTCATCACGCAGATCCACATAAATTTCTTCACCTTCTGCCATTCCAGCACAACTGTACACTACACAACACAGATCAGTAAAATTTGAAAAAAAATTCCACAATACTCATTTATACAGGGAACACACAGCAACAGTGAGCATAATGACAACAGCCCAGTTTGATAACTTGGGCTCCGATACCATTTGTCATGTCCCTCCATTTCATACACACAAATTTTTTTTTTCTTCTATGTGAAATTTCCTTACCCAATGTTTGACCTGTTTAGAATATCTGATTTAGTTTAGCCACTTAAGATTTCAATTAAGCCTTAGATATTTTATTGTATAAGTGAGGATTTCTATTTTAACTACAAGCCCCCAACATAATACTTGGGCTAATCCACCAAAACGATACCATGGATAAAATACTTGGGTTTAATTAGTATTTCTATACTACTAAGTATATTATGAAGATCACACGTATGTTATGGATCGCTTGGCTGATTTCTTTCCACGTATGATTGAGATAATAAACCCTCGGGTATTGATATTATATATATCACTATGGTTTCGACTGCAATTCCCAGACGAGGTTACACATATATATCTACTTCTCGTGTGATGTGATAGACGTTTTTATATGGTCACGGGTAACCATTACCTCTTCTCCGGCTTTAAATGGTTACACATGTGAGCTCGATTTCGTATATGCACAGGGCTACGGCTTTAGCTATTTCTTGCTATTTTTTAATCACTGGTGTAATGGTCATGTATAGATAGATGGGCCTTCGTACAATCCTCTTAATGCTTCCTTTGTACGTCGATGATTTTCGATTTGAAAGAATTAAATTTAGCGTGGTCTTTCCTACTTCGAAATTTTCCCTTGTTCAGAATCGCGTACGATGGATCGTTTTTAATCGGATCACTCGTGTTTTCTCCATTCTTGAAGTTTTCGAGGTTCTTATTTCGCTATGGTCGTATCCAGTGGTGGCATCGCCCTCCACGTGGATGGCTGAAATCTTGAACAACTTAGGGTTTGGCTGTATGGTAAGTTATATTTTATTTTTCAACCTACAACTTTCCATTTTTCCCTGGTGACCATTTCTCTCACAGAGAGCCGAATATCACGGGTTCCGTTCTCCGTTTGGTTATACAAACGGCGTCAATTTTCCCATCACAAGGAGATTTATCATTCAGGTAAAATTTATCTTCTATCCTTCCCTCTCTTTTATTTATTTTCCTTTTATTATCGGTTAAATTCTTCTCTGAGATTGAGAAGTGACATAGCTTTACGTGTAAGCGTTCAAAGTGTGGTTTCACTGAACGTTAATGTCTTCATTTACTCGCGTTCTTGTTTTTGTTGAAGTGTTCAGGGTTCTTGTTTCACGCTGGATTGAGCATTACTCTTGAGAATCTATAGGGATTTGTATCGCATTTTCTATTTAACAGGTATTATGCGTTTATTTCACTGCATCCCTTATGGCGTCTCGCCCAAGTCGACGAATTTGTAACATTGTTTCCTTCCTCTAATTTTACACTGGTCTTCTCTGGCGAAGTTATACGTTGCTCTCACTAGAGATACTGTATTCAGTTTACACTTCAAGTCCATTATTGTTTGATTCTTGGTTTAGTCTCGTCTATGCGCTTATAACCGATATTGGTTACTATAGGCATAGGCTTCAGGATCTATACCGATTTTCCTCCTGCGCAGCGTTAAGTCCACTTTGGAGGTAATACTCTACAACCTATTTAATGCTCGAATGTTTGCATTTATACTCTATAGATATACGGCTAACTAATTTGTCTTGATATCTCACAGACCATTCTAAGCAAGGTCCGATTTCTTCTTATCACTTGTGGGTAAGTAGAATACTAATTCGTTATCGTAATTTCTTGTAGACGTCTTTCATCCTAATAGCTCTCATATCCTAATTTGTGGCTCGCCTTGCTATTGCAGGTACGCTATTGACCTTACGCCTAGGTTTTGTGAAGATCTCATGCTTATCCTTGCAATAGGTGGATTATAACTAATTTATTTGCATGCTCACAGGTCGGCAAGGATGTTTGTCTCCGACTCTCATTTTATTTGGTTCCAGTTTTTTTTTTTTTTTTACCAGAATGGTTTACCATCTAGTTATCTATACATAATTTGTTTTGTATCTCTATTTTCGGCCGGATGGTCGAGACTGTTACTATTTCTCTGATGGTAGAATTTTTCTAACGATTAAATTCGAAAATTGTTGTTATGGCTAGGCAAGCCCATTTTATAGGTGGCATCAGTCGTATATATATATGTATAGATATAATGACTTTTCTCCTTTAACTCGATTTTGTTTTTATCGCTGTCACCTCCCTAATACAATTTTTTTTTGCTTGAGGATTTACTTAAATATAGAGAAGAAGGAATAGGCTTACTAGCCTTGTTTTTATTTTCTCGTTTCCTCCTCCAGACAGTAAGTAATTTAAATATGAGTTTCTCGTCATGGATTTTGTTAAATGTAAAGTTGTTTCATATCTGAAAATTTTCCGGTTTTACCGAGTTATAATTTCAGTGATATTCTATACAGTCACTAGAGCTCGCTCTGTGGTTTATGTTTTCATTTTCATAACCATTATACTGGTTTCATAAAATTATAATAGTTTTATTTTTCATCACTTCAATATATGTATTGTTCTCTTATACTTAGAGCCATTTATAATTCTGTTAGATAAAATGTATATTAACTTTCACAGCCACAATTATTTATCTTCTGGTTGCAGGCATTTTGTACAGATTTACATCTTATTCTGGTAAAATTATTCTTCTTGGGCCACTTCTACACATGAATGTTGATCACTCCTTAGATAGGTGTATATTTCTCATACTACCATTATCGATAGCTTGAATAGCTACAGTTAGCTAGATCTTCTCATTTTTCTGAATTTAGATAAGAAGTAAAATCTATGTGCTTTCAGTCTATCATTTCTGTAGCATGCAGTGTCTAAATAGCTATGTATGGTTGTTCTGGAAGTTTATAGTTCTATAATTCACTTATAAATTTTAATAATTCCCATACTACCAACAAAATTCCAATGTTCTGGTTGAGGTCTTAAATTGAACAGAAGTAGATTAAAGTTACAAAATTATGAATTTATGAGGTATTATTAATCTCCAGATTTAGACCAAAGCTGGTTTAGAAATTTTGGGTGATTTTACTTCATTTTTCTAGTTCCTACAACCATGCAGAACTAGAAGAGTTTGACCACTGTACTAATCTGTAAATGTATGGAACATTTTCACACACAGCATGCACAAATAATACTTCCAAAGTACATTCAGTATAAAATTTTCACCTACACCTTATAGCAGAACATAAATATAACTAAACTGTGCATACCACTTAATTAGATGACCAATCCACCCAACCGTAGAATTCGTTTATCTCCAGAATTCACCCCCGAGCTGAGATCCCTCCTAGAACAGATCAACCTCTAATCTATTTAGGAGCAGCTTATTTAAGCTGTTGTTCCCCAAAGCCTATTTCTAATTCTGCGTTCAGAATATCAAGATGCTTTTCTTCCTGTTTGCCTAGGCTTCCCATTTTAGGGATTCTTTAAAGCTGTTTTATGCTTTTCCCAGCTTTTCCTGGTTTTTTTTACCTCTTCCCAACTATTTTCCTCATCATTAGGGAATTTAGATTTTTCCTCAAAAATCTAAATTAGAAATAATTTCTTTCAAGGATTTTTGAAAGATTGTGGGGAAAGTATTTGCCTTATCCATCCTCATGGATTTAACAAGTGATCCCATAAATCTCATTTTGGTCAATCTGCACAAAATCATTTTATTCATTTTCTCAAATTAAATATTTAATTACATCCACAAAATATTTGTCCTTTGGGGTCCACTCCCCTTAGGATTAAAGTTCAAATGTCTAGTTTTTTAATTTCAAACACATAAACTGGGGGGTGTTACATTATATGTTATTTATGTCACCCATTTTAGATATTTTTGTAATTATTTTTCAATATTAAATCGACATCACTGATAAACTTTACAACTCTCAGAAGTATATGGTATTTTTGGATACAGTTGCAATGTTTATGTCATTAGTTTTATATATTTTTGCAATAATTTTTCATTATTAAATCGTTCAAAATAGCTCATACAGAGATAAATAACCTATTCAATTATGTGTGTTTAAATTTTTCAACAAACAGAAGAAAAAGTATAAATATGACTTAATTTTTTTAACAAATAAAAGTAAACAATAAATATGTAGACTTACTAATAGTAGTGGTTGCAACCAACCAAAGTTGAGTAAAAGTATAAATAAGAGTAAAAATATAAATATGAAAACCTACTCATAATAGTGGTTACCACCAACCAAAATTAATTTGTCTGTTTTACCTTTTTATTTTAACATTTAAGTAGATTAGGTTAAAGTAAATTTGTTTCAAAGTCCCTTATCATGATTTTCAACTTATAAAATTATTTTACTTTATAATATTAACTCACATAATTTAATATTATCTTTTTGTATTCCACTAAGATTTAAATAATTTTTTTTATTTTTTTTTTAAATAAGTATACTATTTATTGATTTTCTTGTTATTGGAATTTAGTCATATGACATTTGATGCTCTTAACTTTTCTTTGGAAATTAACCAAACTCTCAATTATATAATGACATTGTTTGGAATTTTGTCATTTGACATTTAATTCTCTTAACTTTTTTTTGGAAATTATCAAAATCCTCAATTATATAATGACATTGTTTAAAATTGTAAAAGAAAAAGTTTAATACAAAATTTGTAACACCCACGTAAACTATCGTAATTTACAGTTTTACCATGATTTACAAAAACAGTTGTATCAAGAAACGGTTGAACGAATTCTTAAATCATTTTGAAAAACTTATTTGTGCGGCGTCTTGAGGGATGACATGCTGTTTATATCAACTGAATAACCTTCTCGTCAGCAAGAGAATGGAAGGAGAAGAGTCCTTAAACTCTGCTACGTGGTGGCATTCGAGTCAAGAAACACTGGTTTATTTTGTGCTGATGGCCTTGGTATCGCTCTTGGCACTGCGAGGAAGGCCAGGAAGTTATTTGATGGCTTCACTGCTGCCATTTTCTATGAGTCTCCTCTTTTTATAATGTTTGCTTGCAGGTTCAATAGGCATGTCAATGATCTTCGGGTCAGCTTGGTGAGTGTTAATTCCTTTTCTTCGATAAGAGTCGACTGGAATGAGAGTCAACTGCCAAGATAAGAACCTTGCACATGCTGGCAACCACTAGTTTCATACTCCAAGCACTCAGCATCACAAGTAAGCAAACGTGCTCACACTTTATATAGCATGTTATAAAAATGGTTGTAAATTAGTTAGTTTTTTGGAGTTTAATTTTCATCTAGTTACTTCGTTTAAACTTCACATAGAAGGGGTTGAGAGTGGAAGTAACGTTCGAACAAATTAGATAATCCCCCAAAAAAAATTATTGAAATTCTATTAAACTTCACAAAATCTTTGTAATGGCAGAGAATCCTTCTCGATGGATTGTTTTCCATCCGATATTGCTACCTGAAAAATTAAATCGAAATTCTATTAAACTTCACAAAATCTTTGTAATAGCATAGAATCCTGCTCGATGCATTGGTTTCCATCCGATATTTCTACCTGAAAAATTAAATATAGAGTACAACAACCATAACCTGCAAGTGCATATAATTTTACATATATTTTTTTTATCTTTGTTTTTTTAAATTCATGTATAAGTCACGGGCAACAAATTTGTGAAAGAATCTCGTGATTTTGGCTTACTTCTTTATTATATAGACTGTCTCTTTGTGAGATGAAATATATAAATAAATATTATATATATATGACTGCCAAGATAGGTGATTTTGGCTTTCTTTCTTTATTAGATAGTCTTTCTCTGTGTGAGTTAAAAGATAAAGAAAAGATTATATATATATGACTTTGTGAGTTAAAAGATAAAGGAAAGATTATATATATATGACTGCCAAGATAATAATTTTGGCTAAATTTATTTATTATATAATCTCTTTCTTTGTGAATTGAAAAATATATAGTTCACTTAATTTACAATTTATTTTCATATCAAGATGGGTAAATATATGAGAAAATAATTCAAGAGAAATAAGTTGAGATTTTCCTTCTTAAGGTGAAAATATGTTTTAGTGGACACATTGAGATTAAGGCTTTGGTAACCTTATATTGAGACGTTTTAAATGCATGCATATCTAAAATAGCCATGTGTCTATTGTGTGTATTTATTTCATGCATGTTTGGATAAATATGCATGTTTTCATATTCTCTATACATTGTATTTAATGCATATGGATAGGAAAAACATATGAATATATTTAAAATATGTGAGATATGAATAAGATCTATCAACTAATGATATTACATTGGTAAAGATTAGTTATTGAATAAATCCATGGATAGTTTCATAAAACCATGGGTAGTTTTTCCATGGTGTTGACAAAGATTAATTATTTCATAAAACCATGGGTAGATTACCATGGTGTTTGCAAATATTAGTCATTTAATAAATATATGGATTGTTTACCATGGTGTCGGTAAAGTTAAGTTATTTAATAAATTCTTGGTTAAAGGAACTAATCAGTTTTATTCCTTAGATGAATAAACTAAGCGATTATTTTATATTATCATGATTATGATGTTAAATTCCTTTTGGAGGAAGATCTTGCATATACATGCAACATATGTATTAACTTCTATTGAAAAATAATATACATATTTGTATGTAGAAAGATAGCTTGTAGTATTAAAGCTACATTGAATATGATTATTAGTATAATCTTGAAAATGAGACATATATTTATATTCTTAATTGCGTATTTTTACATATGTTTACATGCTCACTAGCATTGAGATTTTCTTTGGGAAGACTCGTGAAGGAGGTTATGTGCTTCGTTGTGTAAGCACTCCTTTATGGAGAGTATTTTGGAATCGATATGCATTCACATACATGGAAGAAAAAAATGTTATGATAGCTTGCAGTCCATGCACTAAAAGTAATAGCTTAAGGGTTAGCTATTTTGACAAAATTTATGTAAATCACATGCATAAATATCTTAACTGATGTATCAGTTTATTTTAAATAAAGGCTTGGGAGATGTAGCCATTGTCTTGTAGCAAAGTGTGCTTATGCGACAGAAGCATTAATTATTGTGATGACTTATAACCAGCACATATGAGGTATGGGTCATTAAAGAGTGAACGACAAGGTACTTTACTTGCTTGTCATAAATATACATGAGTTGATGGAGAAGCTACTATAGTACAGATATGTGAAATGATTGATTAATACTTTATGAATCTTGACATCATTTATGTTGAAGGCATCATAGCAGGGAATGATGGTGACATGTACGAAGGAATATTATGTTTGTCATGTACAAAGGAAAATTATGCCTGTTCTGGTGGCAGGTAAATGATTAATGTTCATGCTTATGAGTGCGAGTTGCAGGAAGGTCCAAAGTACGATGGTCCATTGTAGGTACATCCATGCCACCAAGATGTGAAGATGTGAATATCTGAAGATATGAATACCAGAGGGTAAATGGTATCATATTTATTGTAATGGCTTTAAGCTAGATATTTGCATATTTCCTTGTAAGATTATATAAATGATGGTTAAGGGATGGTCTCCATTATAAGCCATTGAGTGATGGGATGAACACCCTCACGAGCGTTTAATAATAAAATTAAGCGTTTGCTGGTTTTCACCCTACGGGGTTTCCAGGGTATATTGGTGTTCAATGATGTGAATGATTATTGTGCCAAGTTGATGATGTTGATTCCTTTCTTTTTATGATGTTCATAATGGCAGTTATGTGATGACTATATGAGTAATGAGATAAATGGATGGTTACATCATACAATATTATGTTAATGTACTGTAATGGAGGTTGTTAATGGTAAAGGAGTTTACTACTCTTATTTATAAAATTACACTATGAACTGGTAAACATTCTATGTAATGATGAGTAAGAAATATTTAATGGTGAATGGTTAGTTACCTATGAGTAACTTGTATAAAAAAAATTTATCTCCTTACATTTCCATGTGAAGTTAATGGTGTATGTTACAAGTAGTGGTATCAGAGCTAAAGGTTGCAACACTGGCGCCTTTGGGAGTTAGCGAAAAGAAATTGAAGGATTCGAGATGAAAAGAATCGCATCTCTAATCCAATTTGAACAAAGAGTTTCAAGAGATAAGTATTATTATTATTTTTTTCTTGAAACACTAGTTATTGCATTTATGGAAAATACACTGCTTACAAAGTAAATACATGTTGAGTTAGAGTTTCTTTAAAAAAGGATATGTATTTTCCATGTACGTAAAACTTCTATTGTTGTATTGAAGTTTTCTTGAAATGAGTTGGGAATCTGGTTTCTTGAAAAAGGAAACATATGTGTGCTTGAAAGTTTAACTAGTATCCATTTGATTATTCTTGAGAGAAATATTGAAATAATTCTTGTATGTGAATCTTGCAAAGAGACAAATATAGAGTAAAATGTGGTTTTAATTAATATGCAAGATTGTGTTATTTCTTTTGGAAAGTAATAAAGAATTGCTAATATGATAATATTTTAGAAAGATATACCATGGTAAAAGACCAAACTACTATGCTAGTTTTGCTAAGAAGAACCCATGTGAGTTCTTGCAAAGATTACTAGTATGTATCTTCAAAGGTGTGAGCAGTATTAAAACATAAATAAGTAAACTTGCTTGCCTTTATATATCTTATTTAAGAAAATATGAGAAGCTTGTCCTCTTTTAAAATGGATTTCGTACTTGTGTGTTAAGTGAAAAGGAATCCAAGTTCTTTTCTTGAAAATAAATATAGTCTAAAGAGAATAACCTCTTGAATATACTACATTGCTAGATGAATTATGTGGACTTCTTGATTTAGGTATATTAAAGGTTAAGTTAACCTTGTTAGTATTGCGTAGTTTTTATGCATAAAAGAGGCTATCTATGATAAATTATTGGAAGAAAATCATGAGCAACTTGCATGTAGAATCATAGAGGAACAAGGTTCTTTGCATGTAATAGTTGTATTAGATTTCATCGGAAAGAAAATAAGTTATATGTGAAAAATGATAACATGTTTTGTTATCATACATTAGAAAAGATTCTTTGGCAAAGAAGAATGAATTACATATACAAAAACTAAACTAATGTTTTGGTTTCCTTGAAATACATACATGGCTAATGTGGGTATAATATTTCGAGAATAAGGTATGTATTCTTATGTTTTATTCCATTAGTTTTATGGAAAAGAAAACCATGTTTTGCATGCCTATTATGTTATGTGTCCTCGAAGAGGAATCATGAGTTTGCCTACTCAATTATGTTAAGTACTCTGTTGGGAAATTAATATTTATGCATTGTATGCATAGGAACAACAGTCAATGTGTTAGCTTTAACATATTTGCATGCTCCAAAGACAAAAGTTGAAGTGGTGGTTCCTTTGTTAAAATTTTAGTAAAGAGAATGCACGAATGTCTGCATGTGTGAAAAATGTCATAATAATGTGGGAGTAACATGAATTGATAATTAGTTACTCACACTAATGTAGAGATGTTAGAAGAAAATAATGTTGTGACATTGCATTCACATCTTATATATGCACATGAATAGGTGTTAAAGGATCATTCAAAGATTGATTATTTATTGATTAAGGCTTTATCTAATCATGCTATGAAATCTTGTCGATGTTGCTAAAATAAAACATTGTAGTGGAGGAGTAATGTGAATAACTGATAAGGATGAGTATTGCAGTAGGGAGAGAAGTCCTTCAATGAAATAAAGATAAGTATTTTATGTTATTTTATTTTATTTTAAGAAGTATATGCATATGCATGTTGATTTCCTTTAAAAACAAATTGTTACATACATGGCATTGCATGAGATTAGCTTCCATTTAAGAGAAATCTTAAAAAAAGAGAGAGTACATGCTATTATAATTGCATAAGAATATGCATATGAGATTAATATGTGTATTATGGTCTATTTCATTAGGAAAGAAAGTATAAAAGCATGAAAGGAAAATAGTTACTTTTCATTTGAGCTTGAAAAGAAGCAATTGTTTTTGCATGCAATAAAATTTCTAAGTTACCATGCACTACTTTAAAAAGATGAACGTCTACAGTGATGGTGTGTGAAACTAATGCATGAATGCAAAAGATTAATAAATTCCTACTATAAAATGATAGTGTTAAAATTAAATTGGATGACGTCTCTTAATGGATCAAGTTATGAAACTTAACTAAATGACTAGTTGACTAACTAGTGTTTGCATGAGTTGTCATGGATGCATTAAAACTATTGACTAGTTATGAATGAATAATTAATGAGAGTTATATGCATGAATCAATTTTGACTAAAGTTATTTTAAAGTTGTGAACAAGTGATTATGATAATTACTTCGTGTGTCAGTCTGTGGGAATGGAGCATTATGGGAATTGGAAATGTTTTCACTCATACCCTAATCGTTATTGACACATACGCATTAATGAATATTTATACATACTAGTATGCGTGACAACATTTTATGCAGGAACTTAAAATGTGTGCATAAGATAATATGTGATTGAGAAATGCATATTCATGATTAGTGTTGTTTCTTATAGTAAGCATGGATAGCTTAATAGAAACAGAAAATCTGTGAAGAAAATAAAACATCGCAAACATTGCAAACTGAATTGCAACAGTAAATGTTAAAGTATCATGTTTTAATGTAAAAAACATATATGTTACTTCCAGGGGGGAAGTTTTGATAGCTTCATTAAAGTTAAATAGTATTAACTAATTCAATAAAATTTGTTTATTTTTTTTTATCTAACAAGAAAAACTTAAATCATCACTGTTGATAAAGAAAATTATTCAATTTGTTGGAATTAATTAATGAGAGAAAATCTTTCTAAGCTGATGGTAAAAATGTTTCCAAGAATAGGAAGTGGTTGGGGACAATTGGAAAGACAGTTACCTACTCCTCTGAGGATAAGCTGGATCCTCGAGGAGGAGTAGGCGTTCTGTGAAATTGGTAAAGGGGGAGTATTTTCTCGAGCTGGTTGGGACCAGTTGAAAATAGCTTCCAACAACCCTTGTAAAGAAAAAAACATCTGAGTATGACTGGAATTGGAGAATTGGACCAAACTGTCCCGAATTTCTCTTCCAAGCTTTTCTGAGTGTGACTGGATTGGCCATCCCGATGTCACAGCAGAAGAATCCACTGTTGACCCGTGACACTGTCCAGATTCTGGAGCTAGGGGGCAAGTGGAGGACGTAATTGCCTCACTTGATGGTTGGGAGGACCACAGCTTGAAGAACTAAATTTCTAGATAAGTATAAAGACATTTTAGTGTGGAAATATTGACTTTTTGGATGTGGAAAATGACTCGATCCTATGGATTAGGAGGAGCATTTTTTTTACCATTGTGGTTCTCATAGTGGAAAAAGTTAAGTAAAAGTTGTGTTATATGAAAATGAATTATTGAATGTATACGTTCATTTATATTATTACTAATTTCTTTGAATGTCTTAGCAGATGCTAGGATATGCCTTTGGTGCGTTGATTGACCATTGGTATGCTTAGAGAGCTAGGTGCTTTCTGAGTAATTTTTGTAGTACTCTGTGGATGTCTTTAGCAGGAGCTAAGATAGTGTGCACGTGATGCATTGATGAGAGGGTTGGTCTCTCTGAGTACTTGTGGAATTACATCGATTAAAACATCTCTATATATGCAAGAATGTTTGATGGTTACAATTATTTTCATTTGATTGAAAAATATGTGACTAATGTGATTGAATGGTTAGTCATACATTATAGGCTCTTCCCATGGAGTGTTGATGGGTTGTTCAAACGTTCTCAGGGAGATTGCGTAAAATCCATCATTCTTCCAATAGTAATTGGTAAATAATGATAAGTTCGTATAGAAATATGGAAATGAAATTTTCTTTGCGCCATACATGCTCATGAATATGGATAAAAACATTATTGTTTCAATTAATGGCATTTAAGGAAACGAAAGTGTCTCATTACCAAGGGGAAGGAGCCCCTTTGGATTGCTTATATTATTATATCATGAGTATAAGTTTAATTTCAGTGAGAGAAGCACACCGAGGACAGTGTTCTCTTAAGGGGGGGAGTATGTAACGCCCATGTAAACTATCGTAATTTATAGTTTTACCATGATTTACAAAAATAGTTGTATCAAGAAACGGTTGAACGAATTCTTAAATCGTTTTGAAAAACTGATTTGTGCGGCGTCTTGAGGGATGACCTGCTATTTATATCAACCGAATAACCTTCTCGTCAGCAAGAGAAGGGAATGAGAACATTCCTTGAACTCTGCTACATGGTGGCATTCGAGTCAAGAAACACTGGTTTATTTTGTGCTGATGGCCTTGGTATCGCTCTTGGCACTGCGAGGAAGGCCAGGAAGTTATTTCATGGCTTCACTGCTGCCATTTTCTATGAGTCTCCACTTTTTATAATGTTTGCTTACAGGTTCAATAGGCATGTCAATGATCTTCGGGTCAGCTTGGTGAGTGTTAATTCCTTTTCTTCGATAAGAGTCGACTGGAATGATAGTCAACTGCCAAGATAAGAACCTTGCACATGCTGCTGACCACCAGTTTCATACTCCAAGCACTCAGCATCACAAGTAAGAAAACGTGCTCACACTTTATATAGCATGTTATGTAAATGGTTGTAAATTAGTTAGTTGTGTGGAGTTTAATTTTAATCTCGTTACTTCGTTTAAACTTCACATAGAAGGGGTTGAGAGTGGAAGTAACTTTCGAAGAAATTAGACAATCCCCCAAAAAAAATTATCGAAATTCTATTAAACTTCACAAAATCTTTGTAATGGCAGAGAATCCTGCTCGATGGATTGGTTTCCATCTGATATTTCTATCTAAAAAATTAAATCGAAATTCTATTAAACTTCACAAAATCTTTGTAATGGCATAGAATCCTGCTCGATGGATTGGTTTCCATCCGATATTGCTACCTGAAAAATTAAACCATAACCTGCAAGTGCATATAATTTTATATTTTTTTTTTTATCTTTGTTTTTGTAAATTCATGTATAAGTCACGGGCAACAAATCTGTGAAAGAATCTCGTTATTTTGCCTTACTTCTTTATTATATAGACTGTCTCTTTGTGAGATGAAATATATAAATAAATATTATATATATATGATTGCCAAGATAGGTGATTTTGGCTTTCTTTCTTTATTAGATAGTCTTTCTCTTTGTGAGTTAAAAGATAAAGAAAAGATTATATATATACGACTTTGTGAGTTAAAAGATAAAGGAAAGATTATATATATATGACTGCCAAGATAATAATTTTGGCTAAATTTATTTATTATATAATCTCTTTCTTTGTGAATTGAAAAATATATAGTTCACTTTTGAGTTGAAATATATAGTTCACTTAATTTACAATTTATTTTCATATCAAGATGGGTAAATATGTGAGAAAATAATTCAAGGGAAATAAGTTGGGATTTTCCTTCTTAAGGTGAAAATATGTTTTGGTGGACATATTGAGATTAAGGCTTTGGTATCCTTATATTGAGACGTTTGAAATGCATGCATATCTGAAATAGGCATGTGTCTATTGTGTGTATTTATTTCATGCATGTTTGGATAAATATGCATGTTTTCATATTCTCTATACATTTTATTTAATGCATATGGATAGGAAAAACATATGCATATATTTAAAATATGTGAGATACGAATAAGATTTATCAATTAATGATATTACATTGGTAAAGATTAGTTATTCAATAAATCCATGGATAGTTTCATAAAACCATGGGTAGTTTTTCCATGGTGTTGACAAAGATTAATTATTTCATAAAACCATGGGTAGATTACCATGGTGTTTGCAAATATTAGTCAATTAATAAATCTATGGATTGTTTACCATGGTGTTGGTAAAGTTAAGTTATTTAATAAATTCATGGTTAAAGGAACTAATCAGTTTATTCCTTAGATGAATAAACTAAGTGATTATTTTATATTATCATGAATGTGATGTTAAATTCCTTTTGGAGGAAGATCTTGCATATACATGCAACATATGTATTAACTTTTATTGAAAAATAATGTACATATTTGTATGTAGAAAGATAGCTTGTAGTATTAAACTACATTGAATATGATTGTTTAGTACAATCTTTGGAGAAGAGGACATGTATTTATATTCTTAATTGCATATCTTTACAAAAAGAAAACATATGTTTACATGCACACTAGCATTGAGATTTTCTTTGTGAAGACTTGTGAAGGAGGTTATGTGCTTCGTTGTGTAAGCACTCCTTTAGGGAGACTCCTTTGGAATCGATATGCATTCGCATGCATGGGAGCGACATTTGATATATTAAATTGCACTCCATGTACTAAAAGTAATAGTGTAAGGGTTAGCTATTTTGATTAAATATATGTAAATCACATGCATAAATATCTTAACTGATGTATCAGTTTATTTTAAAGAAAAGCTTGGGAGATGTAGCCATTGCCTTACAGGAATGTGTGCTTATGCGACGGAAGCATTAGTTATTGTGATGACTTATAACCAGAACATATGAGGTATGTGTCATTAAAGAGAGAATGACAAGGTACTTTACTTGCATGTCATGAATATACATGAGTAGATGGAGAAGCTACTATAGTACAGATATGTGAAATGATTGATTAATACTTTATGAATCTTGACATCATTTTATGTTGAAGGCATCATAGCAGGGAATGATGGTGACATGTACAAAGGAATATTATGCTTGTCATGTACAAAGGAAAATTATTCTTGTCCTGGTGGCAGATAAATGATTAAGGTTCATGCAGATGAGTGCGAGTTGCAGGAAGGTCCAATGTACGATGGTCCATTGTAGGTACATCCATGCCACCAAGATGTGAAGATATGAAGATATGAAGACCAGAGGGTAAATGGTATCATATTTATTGTAATGGCTTTAATCTAGATATTTGCATATTTCCTTGTAATATTATATAAACGATGGTTAAGGGATGGTCTCCCTTATAAGCCATTGAGTGATGGGCTGAACACCCTCACGAGCGTTTAATAATAAAATTAAACGTTTGCTGGTTTTCACCCTACGGGGTTTCCAGGGTATATTGGTGTTCAGTGATGTGAATGATTATTGTGCCAAGTTGATGATGTTGATTCATTTCTTCTTATGATGTTCATAATGGCAGTTATGTGATGACTATATGAGTAATGAGATGAATGGATGGTTACATCATACAGTATTACGTTAATGTACCGTAATGGAGGTTGTTAATGGTTAAGGAGTTTACTATTATCTATAAAATTACACTATGAACTGGTAAACATTATATGTAATGATGAGTAAGAAATATTTAATGGTGAATGGTTAGTTACCTATGAGTAACTTGTATAAAAAAATTTTATCTCCTTACACTTCCATGTGAAGTTAGTGGTGTATGTTATAAAATTAAAATAATAATAATAAAAAAATTAATTTTAATTATTAAAATAAATATTATTATTTTTTATTTAATACAAATATTTAATTATTTTTTAATATTTGTATAAATTTATTTTAAACGTTTTTAATATTTATATTTAATAATTTACAATTCGTATCGTACTCAATCGATCCATTTTTCGTTGCAAAAAGTTTGCGGAAAGTGTATTATTTTTAGACAGATCCAAAAATTTAATATAAACCAAAAATTTAATATTAAAAAATAAGTTATATTATTTGCAGATGTTTGTTATGTAGTAGGTATTGTCTATAATAGAATGAATTGGGATTGATGAATTTGGATTTTTAAATAAATCAGTAGACAATATTTGTTTTCACTAAAATATTTTTATTTATGGTTGATAATCAAATTTTGATTTTTAAATAAATGAATGAATATGATTGGTTCTTTATATAATAATATGAAAAATATATAAACTAATTTTTAATTTCAAGTCAAACAATAACACATTTAATTTAAAAACAAATTATTTCACCACCTTTAATCACATTAGGTGAGTTGAGCGTTTGAATTGGGCCATTTGAGTGCTTCATTATTTTGATGCTAAATATTCAGAAACTTAATTATTGATTCATGTTCGGAAACCACGCGTGCAACGATGGATTTGAGGTCAGAGGGTGTTGGATTCTTGAACAACTTGGGTTTTCGCATTTTCCTCTTTCTAAGATAGTTATAGGATATTAAATGTGGTTGGACATATACTGTTTATGGTTAAATTTAAAGCATTTTAATCTAAAAGTGGGTAGTATATGCCTAACAACATTTAATATCCTATAGCCCAAGAAATATTGTCACTTTCTAAAATTATGAGGCAATTTCATTTTAGTTTATTTTTTAAAATTAGGGATTCCTTTGTGCATATTGTTACATCAGATTTGTGATTTAAACCAATTTAAATCTAAAAAAAGAAAATATATATCGAACAAAATTTCATATTCTATAGCCCAAGAAATAATGGTTGCCTTCTAAAATTATGAGGCAATTACATTTTCGTTTATTTTTTACAATTAGGGATTCCTTTGTGCATATTGTTACATTGGTTTTGTGAATTTTACCGCGAGAACTCCCACACATGTTGTCATTGGGAAGAATTAGCCGAGAGGCTTCTCCCATTAAGGTTGTAATTTAGGAGCAGAGTTTTACGTCGTTGATGTGTATATCCCTAAAACCTCATCATATTTTAGGTATTTAAATGCGCCACGCATTCTTCATTAATCTTCACTAACTAATAACACAAAAACTCTTTGTGGAGTTTTTAAAGGCAGATGGCCATAACACGGGGAGAGATTTAGTTGACGACAAGATTTCTATCAATAGCCTAGCATGCCAACATTTCAGTGTTATTAGGTTAAAAATAATTTAGATCCTTGATTGAGAGTGATATAAATATTATTGATAATTTCTATGTGGTATGTTTTTATATCATTCTGATGGGGATGGGGATGACAATTCTTAGAGGATATTGGTAACAATTCTTTCCGATTATATTCCCACCTTATATGAAAATTTATTCTGTTGTGAATGTGGAAAACTTGAGATTATATCAGCCTCCAATGATTGATGCTCAAGAAAATAATTTTCAAATTCCATCTATTAAGATTTTTCTCCTGAATATTTAAATGAGCTGCACGAAGACTCAATTCGTGACAGAAGGATCAAGACTTCGTGCAGAGGCAATGAAAAGTACCTTCAAGTGGGGCTGAAAGGTACCAATCCAAGTAAAGGAAGGTGTATTGAGATTGGGAAAGTGAGGTAGTCTTACCCTCACTTATTTTCTTAGTAAAATCATACTTTTCATGTTCCAAAATATTCCAGTGGGGAGGAATGGTCCAAGGGATAAAAAATATGCTCAAAAATAAAAATGATAAAAATATCACAAAATTAGTTCCAAATCATAGCCCTCACCTTTCTTATTCCAAAAATGCTTGAATCACCTCAATCTGATGTCATATGATAAAGTTATCATGTTTTGAATGCTTTTGAGAAACAACTAAAAAGGTAACTTACAGGGTTAAGTTGGAAGATGATTGGGTAGACCGTACAATGAAGTGGCACTGATGTTAGTAGGCTAACTGGGAAATATGGTGGCCAGGAGGGCCAATATAATAAGGACACCTGAATTGATCATAAATGGGTAGTTGGCTTATTCTTATTGGTTGACAAGATTTAGTTTTGGCCAATCGAAGGGTGCCACATGGTCCTCGATACTTTTGAAAAAAAAATTATGGACTGATCAACATGGGTGGACCTTGACCCTATGACCTCCGGTAACACAAAGATCCTCCATATGACTACACCACAAATTGGTTCGTACTATATGTAGTGGGCCACATTTATTTAAAGTGGTTTGGTTGGCGCATTGGTGGGAGAGGCAGGCCGAAAGGCGCACCCAACCAACCCAACCCTAGTCTTATGATATAGCACGTAACTATGGGTAAATAAAGAAGGGGAATGGATTATGGCCCAGTCTAAGGTTCCATTAAAAAAATATATCCACCAATGTATATCTCAAAAGGGTTGGTCGTGTGGCACCCTGCTTTTGCACAACCCATAATCGTATGACACCTCACAGGACTAAAAATAAGGTAGGTGGAGCGCATGGCCTCTTTACCATGGTCCTTGGTAATATGGAGCTACATGACCGACCCAGGGGTAGAGAAATAGGGCTCGAGTGTCAAAATAACAGTTTGAAAAAATCCACCATTATCGGCATATTTGTGGCCAAACCCGCTTGAAATTGTCATTGTGAAAGGGTCCAAAAAGAAGAATTCATTTCCATTTTTTATAGAAGGTCAATTTTGGAGAGAAATTTGTAGGGAAATGAAGAAGGGGGCCTGAATTGGCTATTTTTTATCCTTTTATAGCCCAAGAATATCCTACACAATGGTTTTTGGGTGTTATGGACATAATGACAATGTTACTTTCACTACAAGGAAAAGACCCTCTAGTGGATGTTTTTGAGGAAACCCTTATAAAAATACCCTAGACATTCATTTTTAGTGGAGGTTACTAGAGGATGTTTGTGGGCAAAGGGTTTTTTGGATGTTTTCCGCTCGGTGCGCTTATCATCCAAAACTGCACTGGTGCGCTCAACAAGAGAAAGCACCGGTGCGCACAAAACATTGGCACATCGGACACCGTGCGCTCCGTACACACCCACCCAGTGCCTTGTATTACTATAGAGGACTGGTGCTTTACAACTCTTCTGCCTTGAAGTGTCATAAAACACCGCGCCAAAATAGAAACTACCCTGTGTGGTTCTAAGAAACCACACTGGTGCACCTATAAAACCTCGCGCTCCGGAACATGGTTAAATAAGAGAAAAATTATGGCTAAAAGACCACATTTTTCACTTTTTTCTGTGCTCCATATCTCTCAAGGACTGGTGCAATTTATCCTTGTCTAAGCCGCCCTGACATCGATGTTCCCATTGCACCCATTACATCCATTGTTGTTCTGCATTGAGCACCAATCTCCAGCTTGTATTTTGCAAAACGGTGAGCATATTTTCTTTTGCAAATTTTACAACCAATATTCCTCCTCGACAGCCAAATGTACAAGTATTTTTCTTATTTTTACATAAATAAGATTTTTAGTGGATTAGAATTTTGAAATAACCTTAAAATTAACCATTTAAAAGAAAAAAAAATTGTCACGCGGTGTGCTCGAGCTATTCGGCTCCCACTGGTAAGCGGTGTTTCCTGTAAAATTTACAGACTACACCGCAACCGGTGCTAATGGTATCTGCACTATTTCTGGGGCAGTACCGAAAGGCGCACCACGTTATTTTTAAATTAAAAGAAAAAGTGAAGTGTGGTCATCTAGATGGCCACAACATTGACCATCTGGAATAGTGGCAACGTGTGTGTTGACGGAAATATCCAGCCTGGTGTTTTTCAATGCACCGCATTTGGGATTCCAACAGGGTCAACGGTGCGGCTTGATAAACGACCATACTGTTGACTATGTAATGAAATCAGGAAGTCGTTGCAATGTCACAAATATAAGCGTCATGGCATAGATTTTAGTCACCACAGTGCACTCTTGACACCGTACATAGTCAACGGTGCTCTAAAAAGTTTCAGGTGCACTACCTACGGTGCATTGAATGTCATCTGGGGCACTTCCCCTAGTGCATGACAAAAAGAATATGCACTGGAATCAGTGCATGACTATTTTTTATGGTGCACTGACTGTTTTGTTTTTTTTTTTCCAGAAAACATTATATATGTATATTCCTAAATACATGTCTCATTTAATGAAAATAATTTATTTAATATGTCAATCATTCGGAGAGAAGAGGGGGAACAACATCAACAACAGGCGGAGCAGTATGACATGGTTCACCTGTGGGAGGCACGAGTGAGGGAGAGAGATGCGTACCCTCGCCCTATTATAGCAGCTACCTAGGGGCTCTTAAGGCAGGTAGGCCTCCTCAAGTTCTATGAGGAGTGTAGAAATTTCCTGTTTTCCCACCCCGGTTTTAGTTTCACCTTATTTCTCCAAATAGTTAAATGCCCTTTCCCATATCCTTACATTCAACAAACTGGAAAATATTTTTTTGCTGAAAACACAAATTCTGGAAAATTTACAGAATGCTGGAAAATGAAGAAATAAAAATCAGCAAGCTGAAAATAGTCATTCACACATTTTAACCGAGATATTTTTGGTCAACATGACCCTGGAAAAACCCCCTACAACTCTTGGGGAAAACCAGTTTGAGAGCTCCTTCTTATTTCTGAAAATGCCTTTTACAGTGAGGCAGAAATTACAGCAAAAAATTCAGCAACTAAACAACAGTACTTATCTCGATTTTCATGCATTCACTCCGCCTTGGAAAACGTGCAAAACAGTAAAAACCCAAAACAGAAATTTTACAGCTTTTACGACATCATTAAATTTTGAAATGAGCTTCTTGATTTTTGTGCCCAGATGTACAACCATACTACTGTACGGACTGTATGGATTTGACATCAAACCCTGCTCCTTGATTTCTGTGCTCCTTTTGCCTCGAAATCTGTGTCGAAGCTGTTGTACGGCTACACTACAGATTTCTAGAAATTCGTGCCACCAACCAGCAGTCTCTCTCCTCGATTTCGTGCCCAGAATCTACCCAGAAATAAATGTTGAAGCAGTTGTATGGTTTTCCTTGAGAACTATGCCTCTCTCCCTCGAAAAATGTGCCCAACACTTTTTGTACGGATTTCTACCTTGGAAACCGTGCCTCTTTGCTGCTGTACGGACTTTGCTGAAGTTTCTATCAGCTGCTCTATTTCTCCTCTCTGCTCAGAAATCTCCCTTGCTCTCCTTCTCCTGCTCTCTCAATCTGCTCATGAAAGAATGAATGACCTTTTCCTCCTTTTCCTCCTTTAACCTAACCCTAAGTGACTTTTTGGGAATCCCTAAATCCAATGGCTGAGATAGATTGAGATCTAGGGCTGAGATTAAATGCTCATTTAAATCTCACTTTCTATTTTTTAATTCACCCCACTTTAATAAAGACCCACTTAGTCATTTATTTCCAAAGTCACTTTTCCTTTCTAATTTTACATTGACTTTATTAAAGTCTCTTTAAAATTAGACTTTAGTAACTTTATCACTTAAAGTCACTTTTAAATTAGATTTGACTTTATAAAAATTATAAAGTCACTTTAGGAGAAAAATTAAATTCTTTTGGACACTTTTCCCTAGGCCAAAGATCAAAGCCTTAGGGAACCACCTGTCCTCCGGTAACCAAATTTCAACAATCCCTCTTACCGAGGAAGGTGTTCCTCACCACACCCATCTTGTCTCTGAAGTAGACATGCTTGCCCCGTGGTAAGGCTTTGGTAAGAATATCTGCAACCTGCTCATCAGTGGGAATATACTCAAGCTTCACAGCTCCTTTCTGAACATAGTCTCTGATGAAATGATATTTGATCTCGATATGCTTTGACCTGTCATGAAATACTGGATTCTCCGTGAGTTTAATGCAACTATGATTATCACAGTAAATCACTGAAGGTCTCAACGGCTGACCAAATAAGCCAAACAACATCTTGCGAAGCCAGATGGCCTCACAACTAGCTAGACTGGCTGCCATATACTCTGCTTTCGCTGAACTCAATGCTACTGACTGCTGCTTTCGGCTGAACCATGACACTACTGCCGAACCCAACCCAAAACATCACCCTGAAGTGCTCTTCCTATCAGAAGCACAACCTGCCCAATCAGAATCAGTGTAACCTGCCAATCTCACTCCATCCCCCTGCCTGTAGTCCAGACCATAATACACTGTCCCCTGCAAGTACTGCAAAATGTGTTTTGCAGCCACCCAGTGAACCTTCCTAGGCTCACACATAAACTAACTCATCGTGTTGACTGCAAAACAAATATCTGGTCTAGTGTTGACCAAATACATCAAGGAACCAATCAGCTGTCTGTACAATGTGGGATCCACCAACTCGGAATCCGAAGCATGAAGCTTCTTCAAGTTGGTGATCATCGGTGTCGACATGGGTCTACAATCCTCCATGTGGAATCTGCCAAGGATGTCCACAATATACTTCCCCTGTCCCAGGAAGAAATGCCCCTCCTCTTGCCACACCTCCAAACCCAAAAAGTAATGCATCAAGCTGATTTCCTTCATCTCAAACTCCGCCGCAAGATCTCTCTTGCAGTGCTCTATGAGTCTCTCTGCACCTGTAATGACTAAGTCATCCACATACAGCACCAGAATGAGAGGCTCCTCACCTATCACAATATAGTAAAGGTTCGGATCTGCCTCACTCTTTATGAAACCCATCTTCTGCAAGTAAGTATCTATCCTGGAGTACCAAGCTCTGGGAGCTTGCTTCAGGCCATAAAGGGCCTTCTTCAGTCTGCACACATGGGACTCCTTCCCATGCACCTCAAAGCCCTGTGGCTGCTCAATGTACACCTCCTCCTATATGAAGCCATTGAGAAATGCGGTCTTCACATCGATCTGGTGGATCTTCCAACCCATCTTTGCTGCTATCGATATAATGGAGCGGATCAAAGTATATCGAGCCACGGGAGCGAAGGTCTCCTCATAATCAACTCCATCTACTTGGGAGAACCCTCTACCCACAAACCTCGCTTTGAATTTCTCAATGCTGCCATCTGCAGCATGCTTTACCCTGTAAAGCCATCTGGAAGTAACCATAGATTTTCCCTTAGGCATTGACACCACCTCCCAAACATCATTCTTCATGATAGAAGAATACTCCTCCTGCATGGCCTCTCTCCAGACCTGCTGGCTAGTTGCATCCTCATAGCTAGAAGGCTCAGAGTCAAGGATGTTGGTAGCCATTGCCATATAGATACAAAACCTCTCAGGTGGTCTGCTCTCTCTGACCGGCCTCTTAGGCCCAGAAACAGATGTGGCCTCTCTCAAGGTGTCCTGAAGCCACTTGGGTTTCCTCTTCCCTGAGCATAGTTCTCCCATTGGAGAATGAAACTCCTCCTCCTCATCATCATCAAGAGCCTGAACTCCTGACTGTCTGTCTGTTGTCCTCCTGCCTAAACCTGAACCTGTAGAAGCTGAGGTACCGTGTGAAATATCCATGAGTGGACTCCCTAGTGAACTACTTTGTGGAATGCTCTGCATGCTTCCTGAAGCACCACCCCTCTGACTCTCTGAGCCACTGCTCACTGACAGACCTGACATCATCATAGATGTACCTTCGGATCCTTCTGATCCCTGCCCACTGGATCCATGTCACTAACTCAGCTGTTGCTGAGGGTCTGGCTGATCCAGATAGTCTAACTCCCGTGACCTCCTAAAGGCCCTATCCTCCTCGAACTTCACATCCCGCCTGACAACAACTTTCCTCTGTGCAGGAATGTACATCCAAAAGGCCTTTGAGGTCTCATTGTAGCTCACAAAGATACCCTTCTCTGCGGTGGCTTCTAGTTTGGTCCTCTTCTCCTTGGGTATGTAGGAGTATGTGATACACCCAAAGATACGAAGATGACCAATATCAGGCTTCTTCCCAGAAAAAGACTCCTCCAGAGTCATATGCCCCAAGGCACGATGCAGACTCCTATTCTACAAATAAATAGTTGTGTTGCAGGCCTCTTCCCACAAAAAAAATGGTAACCCCTGATCATGTAACATGGCTTTGGCAGCCTCTCCGATGGATCTGTTCTTCCTCTCCACAACCCCGTTCTATTGGGGGTTGTAAGGAACAATGAACTCCCTCCTAATTCCTGCCTCCGCACAATAGTCAAAAAAATCTCGAAGGGTGTACTCTCCTCCATTGTTCGACCTCAGGGACTTGATATTTCGACCTGTCTGTGTCTCCACAAGAGCTCTAAACTCTTAAAACCGCTTGAAGACCTCACTATTGGTCTTCAAGAAATAAATCCAGGTCCTCCTAGAGTGACCATCAATGAATAAAACATAGTACTCATATCCACTCAAGGAAACATGAGACATCCGACCGCTCACATCAGAATGAATCAAATCAAGTATCCCAATCGCTCTGCTGTCACTGCTAGGAAAAGGGGATTTGGAAAACTTTCCCATTGCACATCCTCTGCAAGTATCAAAGTGATCAATACTACAATCTGGCAGACCTGTAGTGATCTCCCGCAAAGTCTTCAAGGCTCCATGATACATATGCCCCATCCTGTGGTGCCAACTCTCACACAGCTCAGAACTGCTAGCTCTGCTGTCGATACTACTGCTCAATGCAAAAAGGGGCTGAAATGAAAACTTGTACACCTTTGCATGGCGTACACCTATCACTCTAGTTGAATCAGCTGGAGCACCCCTAGGATACATCAGCACCTGTCCACCCCTAAACAGTATATCATATCCTCTGTCCTCCAAAGCTGAGACAGATATGAGGTTCTTCCTCAACCCTGGCACATAAAGAACATCTGACACCTTCAAAGGGAGGTTTAGACTCCCTCTGAAATGTCAGTGTTCCCACACCGACTGCTCTAACAAATCTGTCATCACCGAGTACTACCTCTATATCAGTGCCACTCTCTGAAAGCTCTGAGAAGTACTCACAGACTCTTGTCATATGACGTGAAGCCCCACTGTCCACATACTAGATACCCGAAGATGCTTCGCTAGTCGAGGGAAATGCATGCTCCCTCCAAACCTCTGTGGCAAGTGATCCTGCACTAGAGGACTCACACGCAATGAACCCAAAATCCTGGTCAAAGCGATTTGTAAAGTCCTCAACCTCTGCTAATGCTGCCATGTTATGGTTCTTCCCCTTCTTCTTCTTCTTCTTCGGACACACAACTGCATAATGTCCCATCTTCTGACAATTCCAACACTTCACCTTGGAATAGTCCTTCTGTGTGTTACCCTATTTACCTTTACCTTTACCTTTTCCCCCACCATTGCTTGTGGAAGCCTGCTTCTTTCCTTTACCTTTCTTGCCTCCTGCCAACAATGCTACATCCTCATCCTGCTCAACTAGCTTGGCTGCCCCAAGCTAACCTTCCCTGATCTTTGTCTGAATGCAATCATCCCAAAACCTCTCCCATGTGGGAAGGGTCTCACGTGCACAAACCCCATCAGCGAAGTTCATCCATGAACTGGGGATCCCATTCACTGCTATCCGCACCAACTCAGTGGGTGGAATGACCTCTCCAATTGCTGCCAACTCATCTCTCACATTAATAATCTTTGTGAGATATCCAGCTGCACTATCAGTCTTACCCATCTTAATGGTCTTCAGCTTCTCTTTCATAACCATTTTTCGGTTCTCATTGGTACTCTGGTAGAGATTGTTCAATGATGTCCACAACTCATGAGCATTTCTCTTTCCTCTCACATGAGGAATGCAATGATCTTTGATTTCGTCTAGAATCAGTCTCTTACCCTTTTTGTTCTTCCTATTATATGCTGCCAACTGAGTAGCATCAGTAGGAACATTAACAGGCTGTTATGTGGTATGCACCATGATGTCCTAGACTTCTGCGTCCTCAAATATACTCTGCATTCTCTCCTTCCAAACACTGTAATTGGTATGCCCATACAACCTATCCTCCACCCTCAATCCCAATGACATCCTGCTATCCTAAAACTGAAAAATAGCACTGCTGTAGTAAAGATAAAAATTCTGTTTGTGAAAAATCAGCTCGCTGGAATTTTCTGAGTGAAAAATCAGCAGGCTGTATTTTTCTCCTTGCTGTCCCAAACTGCACTTTCATCACCCAACCTCTGATACCATGTAGAAATTTCCTGTTTTCCCACCCCGGTTTTCAATTTCACCTTATTTCTCCAAATAGTTAAATGCCCTTTCCCATATCCTTACATTCAACAAACTGGAAAATATTTTTTTACTGAAAACACAAATTCTGGAAAATTTACATAATGCTGGAAAATGCAGAAATAAAAATCAGCAAGCTGAAAATAGTCATTCACACATTTCAACACAGATATTTTTTGTCAACATGACCCTGGAAAAACCCCCTACAACTCTTGGGGAAGACCAGTTTGAGAGCTCCTTCTTATTTCTCAAAATGCCTTTTACAGTGAGGCAAAAATTACAGCAAAAATTTCAACAACTAAACAACAGTACTTATCTTGATTTTCGTGCATTCACTCTGTCTTGGAAAACGTGCAAAATAGTAAAAACCCAAAACAAAAATTTTACAGCTTTTATGACAACATTAAATGCTGAAATGAGCTTCTTGATTTTTGTCCCCAACTATATGGCCGTACTGCTGTACGGACTATACGGATTTGACAGCAAACCCTCCTCCTCGATTTTTGTGCTCCTTTTGCCTCGAAATCTGTGTCGAAGCTGCTGTACGACTGTTGTACGGATTTCTAGAAATTTGTGCCACCAACCAGCAGTCTCTCTTCTTGATTTTCGTGCCCGGAATCTACCCTGAAATAAATTTTGAAGCTGCTATACAGTTTTCCTTGAAAACTGTGCCTCTCTCCCTCGAAAAATGTGCCCAACACTTGCTGTACGGATTTCTGCCTTGGAAACCGTGCCTCTTTGCTGTTGTACGGATTTTGCTAAAGTCTCTATCAACTGCCCTCTTTCTCCTCTCTGCTCAGAAATTTCCCTTGCTCTCCTTCTCTCCTTCTCCCAATCTGCTCATGAAAGAATGAATGACCTTTTCCCTCCTTTTCCTTCTTTAACCTAACCCTAAGTGACTTTTGGGGAATCCCTAAATCCAATGGCTGAAATAGATTGAGATCTAGGGCTGAGATTAAATGCTCATTTAAATTTCACTTTCTATTTTTTAATTCACCCCACTTTAATAAAGACCCACTTAGTGATTTATTTCCAAAGTCACTTTTCCTTTCTAATTTTACATTGACTTTATTAAAGTCACTTTAAAATTAGAATTTAGTAACTTCATCACTTAAAGTCACTGTTAAATTAGATTTGACTTTATAACTTTATAAAGTCACTTTAGGAGAAAAATTAAATTCTTTTGGACACTTTTCCCTAGGCCAAAGATCAAAGCCTTAGGGAACCACCTGTCCTCCGGTAACCAAATTTCAACAAGGAGGCTACTTCTCTAAAGGGACATGGTGTGTTTTTCAGACATCTTATCCGCAGGTGGAGTTCCCACCGATAGGCTTTCGAGGTTGCTCCTAACCAGTGGTACACACCCACTGAAGAGGATATCTATTTCATTACAGGGCTATCGAGGAGAGCGGTGGATTTTCCCTCGTTACCAAAGGTTCCAGTTGGCTATGTAGTGGGGATTCAGTTAATGTACTCCCAGAGATACATTGGAGCATATGTACTATCTCCTTCAGACTTTCATGTCATCGGAGGTCAGTTACGTATTGCTGCATTTGGTAGTGAGGATGTGAGGTGCCTCTCACTTTTTTTTCTACCATTTCACACAACACCAGTGACAAGAAATGCATTAGTTTCTTGCTTCTATATTATGTTGATTCTTTAGTACATGAGCCACAACTTTTTAGGTGGTTTGCCATTTTTTTGTAATAGTTCTGTATAACCGTAGGTGGATGTCATGCTCATGCACAAGGGAGGGTCAACTTCCCTTTTGCTTCAGAACTTTTTTTTTTTTAAAGTTTTCTAAAGACGAGGCCTACTTTTTCTCGACAGCCTCATAGGCCGATGTTCGAGGCATGGATGCACATGTGGGGGTATATGATGCCCAAGAGTGGGCAAGACTTTGTTTCCAGCGAGGATATTGCATGATGCAATGGAATTGCTAGCTAGTGTTGAGGAGCTTGATCCCATCATTATGGTCCCCTATCCTTATGCTAGATTGCATTGGTGAGGGTGTGCCAACATCCTCTTCATAGATGATGAGCTGCCAGATGATCGAGGTATTATTATTGTTTTATTTAAATTTATTCTAACATCTTCTTTAACATGTTTGTATTAAATTGTGTAATGAAATTTTCTAATTATTGTTGTGTACTTGTATATATTTTGGAGATATTGGGTATTTTGATGGCGAGGATATGCCAACACCACCACATGATCCAGGTGTGGATCTTGATGATGATCAGGGCATGCCAGATGCTGAGGATCTTCAGGAGCTTAGTGTAGAGAGACTTGTTTCTGCTGGTGTGCCAGTACTGCCTTTTGCCAGGCGCGGTCGACTTGATACTAGAGACGCAATAGAGTTGGGTGACCAACTCACTACATTGATTATTGAGGTGGGCATCACGCCTGGTCATATGAGAGATATACCGGCTGATGGTAGGCTGTTACAGATCTGGAGAGGCATGTCGCATGACATGTATAGGCTGATGTGGCATGTCGTAGAAGCTACGACCTTAGTTACGTGACTGAGGAGGACTGTTGCACGTTATAGGCATGGTGAAGACGTAGGATGTGATCAATAGTTCGCAAGCAGCAACTCATCATCTCATGATCGTTCACCTTGCGCTCCGCCAAATGAGTAGCCTGCACTAGAATCTAGTAGTAGTCATCATGGAGATAAGGCTGGACAATTGGCCACGTCCAGTCAATAGCCTGCAGCATCCAGCAGTACTCATGATCATGAGCAGGCTGGACCATCGACCTTCAAGGCTACACCATTGACTGAGAAGGCCTCGACTAGTATTTCTATTGATGTTGTACCACTAGCTGAGCCATGACATTTATATTACAGTTGTATATTTTTAACATTATTCAGTTATATATATATATATATATATATATATATATATATATATATATATATGGTCGATGCATTTTATGTTCATGTTACAGTTGTACCTAATTTACATGTTGGTGATCATCATGATGTGTATATTGTTAGGTCATGTTAGATATGTTCATTTAATGTGCAGCTTGCAGATAGATGTGTATGTGATAGCATGAGTTATTTGACACGAGATGTATATTAGATGTTTGTGTTATGATGATGTTATACAATGCTAATTGTGTTTTGTTAGATGATCATGATCACGATGATGTTAGCGAATTTGAATGTGTTTTAGTCGAATATGATGTTTGTATGATGGTTATAATGATCGTGATGTTTATTAATTAATTTAATATTAAATGACCATCATATTTATTAAATATTATGTCGTGATTGTAATTCAAATTGAAACTTTAATTGTATGTAAAATTGTAAAATTGTATTTTTATTTGTAATTGTAATTTTAACTATGATTGTATGTAAAATATTTAATGTAAAATTTTAATTGTAATGGTAATTGTAATTATATGTAAAATTTTTAAAATTGTAATTGTAATTGCAATTGTATGTAAAATATTTGTAAAATTGTAATTGTAATTGTATGTAAAATATTTGCAAATTTTTAATTGTATTACGGTGAATGATTGTAATTGTAATTGTATGTAAAATTCTAAAATTATAATTGTAATACTAATCATAATTGTATGTGAAATTGTAAAATTGTAATTATAATTGTAATTGTAATTGTAATTGTAATTTTAATTCTAAGTGTATGTAAAATATTTGTGAAATTTTAATTGTTTTAATGTGAAATGATTTTATTAAAAATTTTAAATTTGTAAATTTGTAAGTAACTGTAAAATAATAAATCTACAATAATATGAATTTTTGTAACATAATAAAGTTCATCAATTAATTCAAATAAATTCATGTACTTTATAATTATCAATATTTTATTATGATCTTACATACAAAAAAAGGACTTTATACAGTACGCCATTTCTAGTGGAGATTCCTATTTTTCATCCGGTGCACTTATCATCATAACTCACACCGATGCGTCTTAGTACTGTAGCGCACTGGTGCTTCACAACTGTTATGCATCGGTGCATCATAAAACACCGCGCCAAAACATAAACCGCGATCTTATGAAACCGTACTGGTGCGCCTATAAAACCCTGCGCACTGGAACAAGGTTAGATAAAACCTTGCAAGAACGAGGTATGTCATTGAAATATATTTTCTAAAAAGGCATATTTATTCTGTAAAGTGCAGGATTGGAGCAGCGGAGGGTTCGAATCGCGAGGTAGAATTTTTCTCAAGGGATCAGGTTTTGAAAAGACGAGAGTTCAAATTTCGGCTGAGAAGTTTATAGCAGAGAAAGTGAGTGATTCAAATAGAAATAAATAAAAAGACGCTTACAGGGATGTAGATAGCTACAAAGCTCGACATAGTAAAAAAGGAGAAAGTATTTATGAGAAATCTAGGAAGGGCGGTCGAGAAAGGTTGTTTGAGACTGACAAAGAGCATTCGGTTGAGGCCGACTATAGGGTTAAGAGGTCACATGATGGAGAAAGGGAGAGCATAGTTGATGGGAAATAAATACCTGTTGACACTATGGCGACTAGCAAGGTGAAACGGTCCTTAAAAAGCAAGGAGTCCTATTCGCTAAGGGATGTTAGAGAGAGACCAATTGAGTCTCTTGAATGGGATAAGAGATCACATGAAAGTAATGCTTTTCATTCTTACAAGGATGGAAGGGAAATATTGGATAGTAGAGAAAGACCAATCAAGGAAGTTGATAAAGCCAAGAGGCACCATGAAGGGAAGGATTCTCATTCCCTTAAGGACAACAGAGAAAGATCAATTGACGTTGTTGATCGGGCTAGTAGGTCCCATGAAGGGAAATATTCTCCAGAATGCTTTTAAAATCAGCTGGGAGTATTGCCCGAGCTTCAGTTGGCTTACATAAACTTTTACCGTCAAATATAACATCGTATAAAATTACATATTTGGCTTTCAATTGAACCTGAATGGCATCTCTAACTTCTCTACGTTGCGGTCCTATGGATAGCAAGGAATATCACATGGAAGGTACCCAAAGATCCAAATTTTTGAAAGTATAAGTGAATTAGCACTTATCAAAGAACGAAATTCCAAACAAAATGCGAACGTGATACACTTAAGGATTCCCTAGTTCCATTTTTTATTGAAAATGATGCTCTCTCTGGATGAAACCAGTAAAAAGTCTGTTTGTATTACAAATGGTAATCCAGTGACCATTTCTGCGGGAAGAAAAGCATAGATACCTGCAACTATCATATTTCCACTTGCAAATCAGTTTCCGTCTGGAGAAGCTAATGTAATAGCTCATTTTGCAATGTCTTTACTCTGTTCAAACCTATACTCATTTTCTATGGGAAACCATTGCCTCCACATGTAATAACTGCATTGTCTAGTAAAAAATCGGTCTTCTTCTGCTAACAAATGCAGAATGAATGACTCATTTTCATTTCTCCCAGAACATTCAAGGTTAGTTTCTCATAAAACAGAGATTGTATAAATTTTGTTAATATCAACATAGAAAGCAAAAAGGAGAAAAGAGGAAACTGGATGCCAAGATGGAGGAGGGAATTACAAATGAGCAAGTAGATCATGGATCAGCAGGTAGATCATGGGGCACTTTTTCTTGTTGCGGGTTATAGAAAGGTTCAAGTTTATTTTTCTAAAAGAAGAAGAGGCGTAGTTTTGAAAAGAAATGGCACAAAGATTTTCACAGCAGAATGTACATTTCCAACATGTCTAATTGTGATATATACACATAAAAGTAATTTCGGTGCCTCAACCGCAAATCTGTGCTAATGTACAGATAATTGCACCAGTGCGTTCTAGTTACTGCGCACTAGTGCATTTTAGTTAGTACGCACCGGTGTCGTGTTACCAATTAACGCACCGGTGCGTTGCTATTAAGTGACGCACCGGTGACAAATAAACGCAAATAAAAAAAATGAAACTCTATTTTATTTAAGTGAAAAAAAAGCAACAAATTGAAAAATGGGCAGCAAAATATTTTCAAAAAACTAATTTCATAAAACAGTTCTTTAAATACTAAAGAATTTTCATTATTTGAATATTTTTGCTAAAATTTTCAGCCAGAGATTTACAGGAGACATACCTGGAGCAAGAGATCACAAGAACACTATGGAGCAGTGAAATATGTTCAAACAGAAGTATTTAGACAACCATAATCCAAACCTCTGGTGAGTCAAACCCTATAGCATAGAATTTCAAACAATCTCGTGATTAAATTTGATTATTTTTTTTACTTTTTCTATAGTTTTATCCATTTTTACCCTAAACCCTTCATTTATTTTGCTTTTGCTCTTTCTTACCCTAAATACAGCCCACGAGATGCTTTGCATAGTCAGATCCCAATCCATGTCAGCGCTTGCATGAATGTTTGAAAAATATGGATTTTTTTTTATCGTTGTGCCCTACATAAGATAGCGCATTGATGCGATGTATTATACAGTGCACCATGCAAGTACTGTATAATAAGAAAATCAAAAAACAATTTTTTTTAATGAGTGTGCCATATCTAAAATAGGGCATCGGTTGTTGGTTATCAGATTTGTATATTTTTTCTCTCCCATTTTCGCCCACCTTTCTATCTCTTTGTGTCATTTTTATTCTTAAATACACAAGGTAAACCCATTTCTCCTATTTTACATGGGATATTTGATTAATGAAGTAATATTCACGGAGGTTATACATTTTGCAAATGTCAACTTCAATATTTTTACAAATTTAGCAAAAGCGGGAAGGTTACAGCTGTGAGTCGTGGAGCGGCTCTAATTTCCAGCGTTGCCTTCACTTGCTACTACAACGCAACAAACTCTGTTTCACCCCAACAACATTTAATGATTTTTAATGGTTTCTTTTTTTGCAATTAGGTTGTTGTTGCAACGAATTGTATAATTGTAGATATGTATTTGTTAGAGGAAATTTGTGATTTCCTGAATAGTTGTATAAAGAGGGCCTATGGGATGTGAATCAGGGGTTAAGCCCAGTACATACAGATTTTGTAATAGTATATTCTGCAACTTATTGAATGCATAACACTCTGCTATTTCACCTGTAATTTTTGACGCTTACCACAACCGTGATCAGAGAGTTGGGCCCACACTTCTGATCAAGTGCTGCGTTACCTTTCTTTCTGTTGGTTTCACACTTAGTTGGTTTTGTTATTGTTGTTATAGTATAATTCTTAAATTGTTGTGAATTTCTTTTAATTATATAATCTATTTTAATTGATGTTATAGTAGTCTGTGTGTCCATTGATTAAACCTATGATCTAACAGTAGGTTATGTGATTGCTCTTGCATATACTGTGATATTAGTCTTGAAATAACTAACACCCTCAGGTTGATAATTTATTTGGAAAAATGATTTCAATATTGTTCACATCTGGACACCAACATTTTGGTGTCGTTGTCAGGGAAAGCTAACAAGGTGTAATAACACGATATGCAATTGATCTAAGGGGCGATCTCTCATCCCGGGTAGGGAATTTATTGCCCTACTTCAAGTCTTGAGCATAGTGTTCTGTGTTTTTTTTCTTTTTACTGTTTTCTTTAATTTTTGATCTCTCGTCTTGGGGAAGGTATCTATTACCTAAATTCATGTTCTGAGCATAGTGTGATGTTTTTCCTTTGCTTTTTTTTCTTTTGTAAAGGGTGATCTCTCACCTTAGGGAGGGCATTTGTTGCCCTGCTCTAACTCCTAGGCATAGTTTTCAGTTTTTCTTTTCAGTTTTTAGATTACTTTCTTAAAGGGCCAAATTATCATCCTAAGGAGGGTATTTGACTGCCCTAATTCAGGTCCCAAAATTTGATTTTCTTTTTTGCTTATTTGATTTTTTGTTTTGAACCTATTCTCTTGTCTCGGGGAGGAAATTATCTGTCCTGATGTGGGTCCTGAGCGCTTTTTGTTACCTTGATGAACTCCTCTGACCAATTGTATTGTTGAGATTCAACAATATGATGAGCTTAGTGAAAAGAGTCGCCTTCACTAAGTGGGCCCGCAGGCTATTTTTGGCGTAAGTCTATTTTCAGACATGATGATCATATTTCAAAATTTGCAGGATGCTATTTGTGGATGGTTGATCAAGCTGGAAAAATAGATGAAATTCTATTTTTAGAATATTGGGTGAAGTCTATTTATAGATATTCAATCTAAAAATATATGCATGTTCATTATTATTAGGTCTTAGTAATAATCTGACTCTAAACAATAGCTTATTCTCTTGGAGCACTTCAGTTCAGTGCACAGATGTGGCACTGCAGCTGAAAGAAGGAATTGCACTATTCCTAAGGGTTTACTGGAGCTAATGCATGGAGGACTCAGCTAGAAATCATGTGGCAAAGTTATGACATAGTTGGAAGAAGTAGTTATGGAGTTGTATTTAGTTTAACTTAGTTAGACTCGGTTGAGATAGTTGTATCTGGTCTAACTGATTGATACACTAGTGAGAGTGGAGTGAATTAATTAGTTAATTAATTCACAAATAATAACTCATTAATCAACTGAAAAATACAAAAATTAACTACAGTGCATGGCATTTTCAGTGGAGAGCAGTGGAGAGATAGGTGAAAGGGCAAGATAGACTATCAGATGTGACTATAGTGATGCATTGATTTCATCACACACTCAGTGGAGATGCCAATGAGGATTGAGTAGTCAAGGATGGAGTAATTTGAATTCATCCAGAGCTATTCTTTAGTAGATATTGTGCAGTGGAGGCAGGCTAGCAGGTGGCAAACATTGGTGCATGGATTTGCAATATTAGGCCTGATTAGTGTATGATGATTGTACTATACTAAGGGCTTCTGATAAGCTTTGTATGCTTGTATGAGATTTCCATATGATCTCCATGTTACAAAATATATAGTTGGGGTTTTTCAGCTTCAGGCTTTCCCTTTTAAAAACTGTGTTATGTGCGATTGATAATTTTTGTTTATGCTTCACATGTGTGTGAAATTAATTTTTTCCGTAAAAGATTAACAAGTGGAATAGATTCAGTATCTTGAATAAAGTTAAATAGTGTGAGATCAGGTGGATCTTGGACATATTCATGCTTATTGCATATAATTTCTACATGGTATCAAATCATTGTTGATTGAATATTTCAATTGTGAAGTGAGTTTGTGCTGGTGGACAATTCGAATTTGCTACAGAATATTCTTGGTGTAGAAATCGAGTATACATTGAAATTTCTTTCAAAGGGTTGAGAATGGAGTATGCCCTTGATGGGGTCTTAAATTAAATAGCCTGGAAGGATAGGATGGAGGCAGTGTTGGAGGATAATGGGCTAAAGAGTTCATCGATAGCGATGTTTCTAAGCCAGGGTCTAGCGATGTTGCATTACTTGATGCATGGCAAAAGAAGACTGCAAAGACAAGGAGGATTCTATTGGAGGGTTTGGAGGACCACATTGTGTCCATCCATCATGGGAAAGCCACTCAATTCTTAACGTGGAAGGATTTGAAAGACTTGTTCCAAAGAATAAATGACCAGAGGAATTTGGCGCTTAAAGACAAACTTAGAAAAATAAAAATGGAGAAAGACGAAAGTATTCCAATATACCTCATGAATTTTGTCCACTACAAGTATGAGCTGGGAAGTGTGGGGGTTACTGTTGATGAAGCAGACTTGGCGAGCTTGGCTCTCCTTGGGCTTCCAAAGAGTTGGCATAGCTACAAAGAATCTGTCAATGGACGGGAGAACCGGGTATGGATATTCATCGAAGAATGAAGATAAAGAGAATTGCACTTTGGCTGCCAAAGCATGGAAAGGGAAGGGGAAGAAAAATACTTCTAAATTTGGTGCGAAAGGAAAGAAGCGGGACTTTTCCAAAGTGAAGTGTTTTCACTGTCAGGATCATGGACATTTCGCCACTAACTGTCCACAGAAGAAGAAGAATAAGAAGGCTGTTGGATCTGAAGTTGGAGAGGCCTTAGCCTCGGAATTTGAGTTGGATTTTTCCTTTATCGCATGCTTGGTTTGAAGCTGCATGGGATCGGTGTGGTATCTTGAAAGTGGTGTGTCTTTCCATATGACGGGAGACAAAGAGTTGTTTAGTGACTGGAGGAGAAGGACCTCCAGATGCATATAGAGATGGGTGATGATGGTCGGTACAGTGCGACTAGAATTGGGACCATTACCTTTGAGAGGGAGTCCAGTAATCCATTCTTGTTGAAGAATTTCATGCATGTTCCAGGTCTGAAGAACAACTTGGTCTCAGTCGCAATGCTGGAAGACAAGGGTTATGATCTTGTTTTTAGTGAGGGAAAAGCCTTCCTTCGACATAAAACAATGGGTCAAACCAAGAATATAGGGATTTGAATTAAGAGTCTCCATAAGCTAGAGGTAGATAGCTGCACTGCAATGGTGGGCAAAGCAGAAGAAGTGGTGAGCCGGGATGAGAGCGAGTTATGGCACAGGAGATTGGGCCATCTTCACCATGGCGCTTTGAAAGTTTTGCAGAAAATTTCTACTGGACTTCCCAAGGGTACTCTTGCGCAGTCAGATCAGTGCAAAGGACGTACAATGGGTAAGTTTCTGAAGACCACCTTTCATGAGAAAGATAACCGTGCTTCGGTGATCCTGGAGAGAATTCACACAGACGTGTGTGGACCATTATCGGTTGCTTCAATAGCAAGACACAGGTATTATGTGATATTTTTTTATGATTATTCTCGTAGATGTTGGATCTTCTTGATGCAGAAGAAGAGTGAAACTTTCTCAAAGTTCTGTGAATTCAAGCCATTGGTGGAGAAGGTGTCGGGGAAGCGGCTAAAAGCTCTAAGGAGTGATAATGGTGGTGAATACTTCTCTGGAAAATTCAAAGAATTTTGTAGCAAAGAAGGAATTCGAAGAGAACTCATAGCGCCTCACAACCCACAATAGAATGGGGTCGTGGAGAGAAAGAACAGAATGATTGTGGGTGCTACTCAAGCGATGATGCATGACCAGAGCCTACCAATGCACTTATGGGCGGAAGCATGAAACACTGCGTTTTATGTGAAAAACCGTTGTCCTCATAGAGTACTCGGCATGAGTACACCCAAGGAATCTTTTACTTGTAAGAAGCCTGATATTTCTCATTTGAAGATTTTTGGCTCGCCTATTTACATTCATGTGACGAAGGATGCTAGGAAGAATTTGGAGTGGACTGCAGAAGTTGGGATATTTTTGGGGTACACAGAAACACCTCATAACTATCGTGTGTATTTTCCAAACATTTGGATGACTGTTATGCGATGGGATATAAAATTCAATGAGGTGAAAGCCATGAAGTTGTCGCTTGAGAGGGAGCTACACTTGCATGCGGAGGAGGAACTTCTTGTTCCCAAAGATGAGCCTATCGATGTGAATCATCCACAGGAGGAGATTCATGGAGTGGAAGAGTCCACTCATGCAGAACAAAACATCAAACAAGGCAGGAAGCATACCACAGAAGCTGAGAGACTGAAGGTGCATGCGACACAGAATGTAGGAGTTATTACATCACAACGTAGACAGAGACAGTCACCTGACCGATGTACTGGACACATGGCTCTTATGAGCAAGTGTATTCTGATAGAGCCATCTTATTTTGAAGAAGCAGCGTAGGAGCCCACATGGGTAGATGCCATGGTGGAGGAGTATGACTCCATTGTCAGAAAAATTGCTTGGGAGATTGTTCCAAGGCCAGTGGGAAAATTAGTTGTAGAATCAAGATGGATCTACAAGGTAAAGCAAGCTACTAATGGGAGCGTGGATAAGTATAAAGCAATATTTGTTTTCAGGGGCTTCTCATAGATTGAGGGGATTGACTATGAAGAAAAATTTACACCTGTCGCACGATATTCTTCCATATGGACCATCCTTTCTCTCTCAGCGCAGATGGGTTGGCGCATTCATCAGATGGATGTGAAGACTATGTTCCTTAATGGGATCATTGAGGAAGAGGTATACATTGAGTATCCTGAAGGATTTTAGATCTTCAACAGTGAGTCGCATGTGTGCAAGATCTAAACAACACTGTATGGGCTGAAACAAGCACCCCACGCTTGGTACACTCGGATCGACAACTATTTCACTGGACTTGGCTTCACCAAGAGTGAGGTGGATGAAAACCTGTACTAGATTGTGGTTGAGGGAAAGATTTTAATTATTTTACTTTATGTTGATGATTTGATACTAACAGGTGATGAGCAATTGATACACTCATGCAAGGCATATCTCGAAAAGGAGTTCGAGATGAAGGATTTGGGCCTCCTTCATTATTTCCTTGGATTGGAAATATGGTAGCGGGAAGGTGAACTGTTTTTGTCTCAAGGAAAGTATGCTCAAGAGATACCAGAGAAGTTTCACATGCAAGGCTGCAAGCCTATCGACACTCCTCTTCTAGGAAATTGGAAGAAAGAGGATGCTACATTGGTAGAGGTAGTGGATGCCACTGTTTATCGACAGTTGGTGGGTTCTCTCATGTATTTATTCAATACAAGACTGAAGATATTCTATGTGGTGAACCAGATTTCACAAGCGATGGTTAAGCCTACCAAGCTCTTTTAGAAGGCAGGGAAGCATGTCCTAAGATATCTTAGGAGCACATCTGAGTATGGTTTATGGTACAGACAGACGGATGATGTGAATTTGCATGGCTTCACGGATGTAGATTGGGAAGGAAGCCCAACAGAGATAAAGAGCACATCAGGAGGGATTTTCAGTTTAGCTACATGTAAGGCTATCTGGATGAGGAAGATTCTGGTTGGTTTGTTCAGTTCAGATTTAGATCCCACGGTGATTCATTGTGATAATCAGAGTTGCATTAAAATCTCGGTTAATCCTGTGTTTCATGATAGATCTAAACATATTGATATCCGGTATCATCATATCAGATATTGTGTGTAGCGGAAGATCATGTTGCTTCAGTACATTCCTACGGAGGATTAGGATGCAGATATTCTGACAAAGGCGCTCACCAGGAGAAAATTCGAATACCATAAAGGCAGGATCAGGGTGAAAGATAATCCCTATCTTGTTGAGAGGGAGTGTTGAGATTCAACAAGATGATGAGCTTAGTGAAAAGATTCACCTTCACTAAGTGGGCCAACAGGCTATTTCTGGCGCAAGTCTATTTTTAGACATGATGATCATATTTCAGAATTTGCATGATGCTATTTGTGGATGGTTTATCAAGTTGGAAAAATAGATGAAATTCTATTTTTAGAATATTGGGCGAAGTCTATTTATAGATAGTCAATCTAAAAATAGATGCATGTCGATTATTGCTAGCTCTTAATAATAATCATACTCTAAATAGCAACTTATTCTCTTGGAGCACTTTAGTTCAGTGCACAGATGTGGCACTGCAGCTGACAGAAGGAATTATGCTATTCCTAAGGGTTTACTGGAGCTAATGCATGGAGGTGTCAGTTATAACTCAAGTGGCATAGTTATGACATAGTTGGAAGTAGTTATGGAGTTGTATTTAGTTTAACTCAGTTAGGCTCAGTTGAGCTAGTTGTATCTATTCTAACTTATTGATACACTAGTGAGAGTGGAGTGAATTAATTAGTTAATTAATTCACAAATAATAACTCGTTAATCAACTGAACAATACAACAGTTAACTACAGTGCATGGCAGTTTCAGTGGAGAGGAGTGGAGAGATAGGTGAAAGGGCAAGATATACTATCATATGTGACTATAGTGATGCATTGATTGCATCACATACTCAGTGGAGATGCCAATGAGGATTGCGCAGTCAAGGATGGAGTAATTGAAATTTATTCAGAGCTATTCTTCAGCAGAGATTGCATAGTGGATGCAGGCTAGCAGGTGGCAAAGATCAGTTCATGGATTTGCAATATTAGGCCTGATTAGTGTATGACGATTATACTGTACTAAGGGCTTGTGATAATATTTGTATGCTTGTATTATATTTTCATATGATATCCATGTTACATAATATATAGTTTGGGTTTTTAGCTTCAGGCTTTCTTGGTTAAAAACTGTGTTATGTGCAATTGATAATTTTTGTTTATGCTTCACATTTGTGTGCAACTAATTTTCCCGCAAAATATTAACAAGTGGAATAGATTCAGTATCTTACATAAAGTTAAATAGTGTGAGATTAGGTGGATCTTGGACATATGCATTCTAATTTCTACATGTATGAACAAATATCCGAATAAGAGGGGCAGAGGAAGACCCCCAAAGGAAGGAAAGGAATTGGGAAGGAAGAAGTATATTCAAGATATCATCGAAAAGGATAAATATGAAGTATCCTCTCACGCTACTGTCATGGAAAGGGTTCAGCCGTGGTTCGAAGGGCAGTTGGTTGAACAGCCAGCTCCAGCCACAGTATAAGAGGAGATTCTTTCGATGGTGGAAGAAGAAATAAATAGGGTACCATTCGAGGATATATCCCTACTGTCAATACAAGGGGAAGAAATAGAAAGCAGAGGATCAGAAGAACTGAGCAATTTTAATTGGGAATAAGAACCTCCAAAAGGGTTTTCATCACTAAGATACCAAGGGAGTGTTGTGAAGCTTCTGCTATTGAATCACCCCAAGTACCAGTTGTAGAGCCAGTTGAAATCCCAGGTGAGTATTGGAATATAATTATGGCACCTGCAAGTTCTTCTATTGATTTTCCAATTGGAAACATTATAGGTGATGCTCTGATGAAGCCCATCCATTTAACAAATGTACCTAATTTTCATGGGTTTTCTTCGGAAGACCCTGATATATTCCTCTTCGAATTTGACATTATCTGTCAAGGGTATGATTATATGTCTGATGCTAAAAAACTACAAGTATTCCCTACTACGCTAAAAGGGATAGGTCTGCGATGGTTCATGGGTTTAGGAGGGAGAACCATTACCTCATGGGAAGGACTGAAAGAAGCCTTTTTGGAGAAATACCAAGATTACTATAAATCCCATGACATTAAGGAGGAAATATTCAAGTTTGTATAGAACGAGGATGAGAACAGGGAAGACTATGTGGAATGATTCAAATATATATTGCAGAGGTCAAGCCATAGTGACCTAGATAATGATATTCTGAAGATCATTCTTCTCTGGGCGGTTAGGGAAGATTCTCTACAGCTTCTGAACATAGTAGGAAATGGGGAAATTTCAAAAGAATACCTTGACACCATCTGCGACTATTACATTCAGTGTTCATGGGGGGCTGGAAGGAGTGGACAAGGAATTCAGTCATTCGAAGCTTTTGGTGGAGGAGTTACAAAGGCAGAAATTGGAAACCTACTGGATAACCTGAATATTGATATCCTAAGCACATTATCTACCCATATTGACACTCTGCAAGCAAAACATAGATAGATATAGTTTTAGAAGACTATGGCTATATTCTACCAATAGTGCAGAAAGTAACATCCTTTGAAATAATTCCCATTAAACACAGTGGAACCTTGCGCAATCTGTGAACAGACTCACGCGACTAGCTCGTGTCCTTCCTTGCCTGGACTGAAGGATTTCCTTCAAGGAGAAAGTGAAAAAAATGTGGTAGACCAGCTGTACTTTATGGTGCCAACAAATCCATGGCAACCTCGACCACTTGCTATGAGTCCAGGTACGTTTCAGCACCCATCTCAGTATTTTAATAATTTTAATATGTGTCCCCAGACTACACCATTTTCATCTATGTGGTCCCAAAATCAATACCCCCCTTGGAAATAATGGGTTCCCGAGGCTAGTTTGAATCCTTCATGGAATCAGAGCTGGCGTGGATCCTCCCCTACTGGTCAGTTTCCTCAATCTATGCCTAAAAAAAAACTTCAGTTGCCCTCTAATTTACCTCCTTCTAATCCAACCATTCCACCCTAGCTTCCTATCCAGGCCAATCTGAATCCTACTAATAAATGGGTCCAACAAAAAGATATTATTAACCTTCCATCTTATAGAATTTCCACCGCCAGACTTAATGAAATAAACTTGCAATATGGGCGGCTAGTAAATGGTCCCACTTCACCTATTATTATCGAACAAATTGATAGTGAAGTTATAGAACCAGAACATAGGACAGTTGGGGATAAATCAGACCAAAACGTAATGAACCAAACACCTCTCCAATCTATTTCTAATCAAGGTCATTCAATTTCTCCTCCGTATCCTGAAAGACTGACCTTGAATAAACCAAACCCTCAACAAGAGTTTTATTTCCTGGGGGAATTACAAAATCTCTTTGTTAAAATACCCCTTCTACAGGCTATGAGGGATGCACCTATATATGCAAAAACTCTCAAACAGTATTGCTTAAAGAACCTTGGGAAGAAACCAAGGGATCTGTTAACTATTCATGTGATGGGTAGATATTCCGACATCATGCTAGGAAAGACTATGCCTATGAAATATGGAGACCTGGGAAACCCAATTCTGATAGTAAAAATCAATGGGGTAGAAATCCCAAATTTTCTAGTGGATTTGGGTGCTCCTATAAATACCATTACCTCCAAAACAATGAACAAATTAGGTCTTGAAAATGTCAATCCAAGCCTTACCATATTGGAACTAGAAGATAGGTCTACAATTTGGACATGTCAAGCCAACCCCTACCATATTGGAAAATTGAAGATGTAAGCATTTTGGTGGATTCATGGAACTACCTGGGGGATCTCCTTGTGTTATAGACATGATATTCAGTTGGAGGTCACCCATTGATTTTGGGAAGGCCTTGGCTTGCAACTACAGATGCTTACATAGGATATCGATTTGGGCATATGATCATATCAAATGTGACTGTTACAAATAATATTACTCTCTACCTCCTACAGAACCTAGCCCATCTGAAAAATTATTAACCGGTTAGAGACCTCTACCAATAGAAGAGCCTGAACCTGAAAATGAAGAAACTAGACCAGTCCTCACTATTGGGCATGCCCTTCAATTCAAAAAGTAAATTGAGGACAATGCCATGAACATTTTTATAAATGATCCTAGTTCAGTTTCCAATTCAACTCACCGACTTTTAAAATCTGCTATGAGTTGTGAAAAACATGAAAACATTAAGCCAGAAGATGAAATTGGAGACATTCCTGTCACTTCATCCCATGATAGTATTCCAATATAAATTGAACCAGGTAAAACACTTAATATCAACCCTAATATATCTGAATATGAGACAAAACAACTCTTAAAATTCCTTCAAGATCATCAGGAAGCTTTTTCTTGGGATTATTCCAGCATGAAGGGGATCCTTGCTAATTTATGTACTCATCATATTTATATTAAATAAGATTTATGCCCTGTAAGAGAGCCCGAAATAAGAATGAATCCTACTCTAAAGAACAGCGTCAAAGAAGAATTACAAAAATTATTGGATGTAGGTTTCATTTACCCCATCTCAGAGAGCCAACCAGTATCCCCTCTAGTTATTGTTCCTAAAAAGAATAGTAACTGGAAGATCTACATAGATTACAAGGAGCTAAATAAGGCAACTCAAAAATACCATTTCCCTTTTCCATTCATTGACCAACTCCTAGACACCTTGGCTGGGAAGAAGTTCTTTTCCTTCCTAGATGGATTCAATGGACATAAAAATACCATATAGGTCGAGAAGACCAGGATAAAATGTCTTTCACATGCCCAATGGGGACCTTTTCATATAGGGTCCTCCCATTTGTCCTGTGTAAAGCTCCTGCTACCTTCCAGAGGGAAATTACAAGGATATTTTCTGATTTGGTCAATGACAGTGTTGAAATCTATATGAATGATTTTACTCCATATGGAAACTATTTTGAAGAGGGATTATAAAATCTGGAGAAAGTACTCAAAAGGTGTAAAAAAACCCGTGTATCTTTGAGTACAGTCAAATTCCATATGATGAGGGAAGAAGAGATTGTATTGGGACATTTTCTCTTAATTGTTGGAATTCGATTTGATCCAGCCAAAGTAGAGGTGATATTAAACTTCCTGGTACCAAATACACCCACACATGTAAGTAGCTTTATCAATTGTGCTGGTTATTACAGATTTTTCATAGAAAATTTTGCTTAGGTAGCACATCCACTTTTTCAATTCATAACAAAAGATGCAGAATTCTTGTGGACTGAAGACTGTGAAGCAACTTTCATGAAAAATGAGGGACTGATTTGCAAGGCTACAATACTTCAAGGACCTGATTGGGCATTACCATTTCACATATATGATGATGCTTCTTAGGTACCAGTAGGAGCTATTTTAGGACAATAGATAGACAAAAATCTGTATGCAATTTATTATGTCAACAAGAATTTAATTCCTACTGAACTAAATTACACAGTTACTGAAAAAGAATTCCTGGTTCTCATTTATGCTGTGAATAAGTTCCGGCACTACATCACCGAGTATCCTACTTTTGTACATACTGATCATGTGGCAATCAAGTATTTGATGAATAAACCTATCACTCCTAGCCGTATTACAAGATTGTTGCTATCACTTCAAGAATTTGATATTACAATAGTAGACAAACCAGGAAAATATAATGTAGTTGCTTATTTCCTATCTAGAATGGATAACAATGACGAATGCACACATATAGAAGATAGTTTTCCTGATGAACATCCTTTTGAAATTTCTACTAAACCTCCATGCTATGCAGATATGCTAACTATCTTGCTATCGGGAAAGCGCCTCCACATTTTTCATACAGGGAACAACAAAAAATTATTCATCACAGTTCCCGATATTCTTGGATGGCATGGTACCTTTTTCATACAGGAGCTCATAAGAAAATTTGATGTTGTGTATCTGAGGATGATATTTAGGAAGTATTGAAGGCTAACCATGATGGCCCTTGTGGAGGGAATTTTTCAGACAAAAGAACAGGACATAAGGTGCTACAAATCAGATATTATTGGCCTTCTATCTTTCCAAATGCGTGAAATTATTTTAGGAGGTGTGATAGTTGCCAACGTATGGGGCAACCCGGTCGAGCTGACGAAATGCCTTTGCAGGCGCAGATAGTCCTCGAACATTTTAAGAAATGGGATATTCACTTCGTTGGACCCTTTAACCCACCCTCCGAGAAAAAGGCCCACATCTTGGTCTGCACAGATTACGTGACTAAGTGGGTAGAAGCCAAAGCTATTACGAAAGCAACAACGGAGGTGGTCTCGAATTTCCTATTTGAAGAAATTTTTGCTTGCTACGGTACCCCAAGGGAGATTGTTTCATATGGAGGAGCACAATTTGCATCACAGAAGATAGAAAATCTCATGTAGAAATATGGAGTCAAACATAGGGTGACATCTCCATACCATCCCAACGCAACTGGGGAAGTATAAAGCACAAACAAGACATTGGAAAATATGTTCACAAAATTTGTGGCATACCAACATCGGTATTGGGCTCAAAAGATGTCTGAAGCTCTCTGGGCATACAGAACAACATGGTTGAACACAACTGGGTTTTCGCCATTTGATTTGGTTGATGGGAAATCCCTGTTTTTCCCAATAGAGTTTGAAATAAGTACGCTTAGAACAACTCTTGAAGTTGGTTTGGATCTGTGAGTGGCCTAGAAACACCGACTAGCTCAGCTTAATGAACTAGATGAAATCCACTCAATGGATATCTAGAAAACTACTGCAATTCAACAGCATAGAATGAAATGTCACAATAAGTTTATCAAGAATAAGGTGTTTCATAGGGGAGCTTGGGCACTACTCTATGACTCCCGCTTTAAGGATTTTAAAGGAAAGCTTTGAACTCACTGGATGGGACCTTGCAAGGTGGACACTGTATTAGATAATTAAATAGTCAATCTAGTCACAATTGACGATACATGTGCTTCATTCATAGAAAATGGACATTGCCTGAGATTATACCATCGCCCAACCTCTTAGGATGCTTTTATCAAATACCTCTCTCAGAAATTTGGTTTGAAGGTTATAAGCACAGAGAACTCTTCCTCTTCATCCTCTCTCTAATATATATATATATATATATATATATATATAAGAAAGAAAGAAAGAAAAATAATAAAGAATAAAGAATTATACTGTTGCTATTTATTTTTGTTGTCTTTTTGCAAGAGTTACTACTAAGGAGTAATGTTTTAAAATCATTTTTTTTTAAGTATCCATTGTTGCTACTCCTGATGTTGTTACTCGGTTGCTGCTACTCATGATGTTGTTACACGGTTGCTGCTACTCTGGGTGCTGTTACTTAGTTGCTGCTACTCCAGATGTTGTTACTCCATATGTTGTTACTCGAGATGTTGTTACTCCAGATACTTCTACTCCAGATGGTACTACTCCGGATGCTGCTACTCGCGCTGCTACTACTCCAGATGTTGTTACTCCAGATGCTGCTACTGGCACTGCTACTACTTTAGATGTTGTTAGTCCAGATGCTACTACTCACACTAATATTAGTCTAGATGTTGTTACTCTGGATGCCGCTACTCACACTTCTATTACTCCAGATGCTGCTACTCTGAATGTTGCTATTTGCATTGTTGTTACTCGAGATGGTGTTACTCTGGATGCTCCTACTTGCACTGTTGTTACTCTGGACACTGCTACTTTTACTGTTGTTACTTCGGCTTCTCATAATCCGGATGCTACTACTCGCAATGTTGTTAATCTAGATGTTGTTACTCTAGATGCCGCTATTCTTGTTGATGTTACTCCATCCGCATCATTACTATGTCGTCATCCTACCAACCGTCACTTCGTAGAGGTAGGTAGCCAGGTACGCCTCCATGTGACTTTTACTGATTTAATTAAATATCAAATGTGAATACATTAATGCCACGGATGACAATTTTTAAAGTTGTGGGGGAGTGCCGTCACAATTTAATGGCGGCGTAATGATGACTTTGTGAGTCATTATTACAATATCTTGTGTAGTACACCTTATGATCCCTATCAATACTATGTATAATTATTAAGTATGCATTAGGATCTGTAAACGTCCTTTCCATTTCATATGAAATAATTAAAATTCTGTTCGTTGCATTTACCAAATTTTTCATGATTTTTCTCGGTTTCCGAGAATTACCATCCATATTTATCATTACCGCCATTCATTTTCACCATGTTATTTTTTCAAATTTCATATCCACTATTTTGTCCAATGGTATGCTATTCCAAGAAGTGTTGTTACAGTCCCCACAGTATGGGTGGATTGGCTCTGTGGCATGAACCTAAAAATATGGCTTCGGTCCGTAGTAATCCAGAGGTGTGGAAAATATTTGTCGATACAGGTTGGTATACCTATTTCAACCGATTGCAGGGGTTTGATAGGGAAATCACAATGGATTTCATGCTTAATTTGGATGACAATGGCTCATAAGTCAAAGGATTGGAAATTCTTGTCACAGCAAAGATAATTGTAGAAGTTAGCGGGCTGAGACAGCAAGGGCAACAATGGTTTTCTCGAAGAGTTTCTCTCCCGGAGTTTCTTGAATTATTATTGCAGGTAGGAGAAAGCATCATTGAAATGGGCAGAGGATATGAGCACAAGACTGTGCCATATCCATGGAATGAAGTCACATGTTTTGTAATGAAATACATAACTTGCGAAGGCTGAGCCACAACTTTGTTTAAATACCATTTTAAAATTCTAACTCACCTTTGATTTCCATAGGCTCAGGTGAATTCCTTAAATATGCCCTTTATCCTATTAAAATAGTTACATCACATGGCACAATGCGCTCGGCATTCACGCCGGAAGCTGGCAGTGCTCTCCAATGATAGATCACTGCGTTTACTGGTCATGCATGCAATAAACATATTTCGAGTCTCCTGGGAGGAACTATGTGGATCCTCATAAGAAGAGATATCAACCATTCTTGCTGTTAGAGATGATGAACCAGTCTCTCCAACTGGTTTAGCAGAAGAAGAACATTCAGAGGGAATTGATCAAGAGGAACCTCAAGAAATGGAAATGGAGGTTGATCAAGAGGAAACTAAAGAGGTGGAAATGGAGGTTGATCAGGAAGAACCTGAAGAAATGAGAATAGAGAAGATAATTGGCAACACAGTTGAGGCTGGCACACAAGAACCAACCTTAACTGAGGAGCCCACATATGAAGGAATTATGGATATCGTGCATGAAGTCGAGACTGTCATACAGTCGTCGAATTTTGTTAATGAAGAACAGGGAAGTGAAATGGAAGACAAATGGATGAAAACTGATGCTATTTTTCAAGAAACAGCATCACCTGCCTGAGGAGATATCTATATTGAAACTATTGAGGCTGTTACAAAAGAACCACTCTCGATTAAGCTAGAATAGGGAAACAGAGAAGTAATTCATGAGGAATAGGAATATAGATAAGGAATAAACCACGAGGTCGATACTATCCCACAAGAACCAGTATCAACCTCAGAAGAAGAAATAATCCACCAAGGATGGGATGACAGAAGGGAAAAAACCCCCGGAATCGACACTATGCCACAAGAACCAACATCGACCCCGACTGAAGTAATAACGCACGAAAAATCCTGCTCAGGCTGGAAACAAGGATGAGGAAGCCACTCCCTACTCTATATTCCAGTCCATGATGCCCAGAGGGGAGAGGGGACTCTACTCACCCCAACGATTAATGAAGGAAATAATTGTTCCACCAATGCTCAAATTTGTTGACCTAGGAGAGGACATGCCGAATATCGACCCAGCCATTGCTGAATCTCTGTTGGGGCACTCAAAGGCTCGCAAAGAAGATGGGGTTCCTATGGAAACACCAGAACATAGAGTGGCCAATGGATATGCTGTCCAGTTGGCAGGGGTCCCTGAAGTGAATATAGAGGAAGAAGCCCCTGAAGATAGGGAGCCCAGCCAGAAAGACCTAACAGAAGAACCAGCTGGTAGTACCAGTAGCATTCTACTGCCTCCTGAGCCTGTTATAGGGCAAGAAACTGAAATTCTTGTTAAACGGGAATGGATTGAATAGTGTGAGAAGAGAAGGCTACCTCTCAAGAAAAGGTACTTGCAGTTCAATGAAACCATGACATTGAAGAGGCAGGTTCAGGAGTTGAAGAAACAAGTTTCCCAGTTGAAAAAGAAGGTAAAAATTTACAAGTGGAAGGCTGTAAGCCAAAAGTTGAGGTCGCTTCTGTAGCTACACAAACTGGTCTGATTGAACAGTTGTTTGAAGGCCAGGAATTTTTCTTATCCACTGAGATACATAGGTGGCAGTCTATTATGAATGGACACAAGAAAGACACAATGCGGGTATGGGAGGAGGCTGCTGGGATCATTACAAGATACATCGACCAGTTAGATAAGGTGCAGCTCAAGCAAGCTAAATAAAAGGCAAGAATAGAAGAATTTTTAGCGCAAGTGCAGCTACTGCAATCAAATAAGACCTCCTGGACATAGCTATGCCTTATTCCTTAACGAAAAAATTTCTTTTAGTTTGTCTTGAAACTCTATATAAGGATATTGGGCATGAGATTGAGGACCCCATTCAATTCCCTCGTATCTTAAAAATTCATGATATCATAGGACAATACTTAATGTGTGAGCTCTACATGCATGGGTACTTCTTGAGGCATGATCAGTCTTTTAACCCCGTTCCATTCATGGGGGACTTTCATTTAAGAGCTTTTACCTCCTATACCATCAATCATATTAAGTGGAGAAATGTATTTGATACGTTTGAAGAGAACCAATTCATAAGGCCACTTATGACGAGGAAGGAGCGTGGCCAATCATAAAACATTTATAAAAAGCATTACACATTTCTACAGATTGAGGGGGATAGAGAACACATGTTGGCAACCTAGAAATGGTGTGTTGACCTCTGTGTCAGACAGATTACAATGTTCCGTAAGGAAGTGCTGGACAGTTGTCAGAGGAGGTGGATGTTTTCATCCTCAACCGTCAGAGGACGAGAACCATTTGGGGCACCTAACTTTGCACGGGCTCTAGAGAGGATGCCACATTTTGTAGCATGAATTCATACCAGTGGCGTCAGATGGATGTGGCTAAGTTTCATTTTCCCCTTATTTGGTTGTCAGCCGAGAAATATACTCCTGCATACAACGTTGACCCATATTGGTGGAAGGATGTTGTTTTGACAGAAGGTTATAAACCCCCTGGGACGGAAATGGCCCAAGAATATGATCTCACACAGCTTGATGCCACTCATAGCTGGTCCAACCCAGATCTGAAGAGACAACGAGCTGGATGAGGACATGCAGATAGACCAGTTGGGGGAGATGTTAGGTACCAAATTTGTATACTTTTTTCTCACATTGTCGCCCACATTTCTATCTCTTTATGTCATTATTATTATTAAACACACAAGGTAAACCCCTTTCTCCTATTCTACATGGGATATTTCATTAATGAAGTAATATTCAAGGAGGTTTTACTTTTTTCAAATGTTAAATCTGATATTTTTACACATTCAGAAAAAGCGAGAAGGTTACAGCTGTGAGTCTTGGAGCAGCTCCTAATTTCCAGCGTTGCCTTCACTTGTTGCTACAGCGCAACAGACTCTGTTTCACCCCAACAACACTTCAGGATTTTTCATGGTTTCCTTTTTGGAAATTTGGTTTTTATTGCAATTAATTGTATAATTGTAGATATGTAGTTGTTAGAGGAAATCTACAATTTCCTGAACAATTGTATAAAGAGGGCCTGTGGGCTGTGAATCAGGGGTTAAGCCCAGTACATACAGATTTTTTAATAGTATAATCTCCAATTAATTGAATGTAAAACACTTTCTTATTTCACTTGTAATTTTTGAAGCTTGATGCAACCCTGATTAGAGATTTGGGCCCACTCTTCTGATCAGGTGATGCGTTACCTTTTTTTCTGTTGGTTTCACGATTAGTTGGTTTCGGTACTACTATTCCAGTATAATTCTGAAATTGATGTGAATGTCTTTTAATTCTGCAATCTATTTTAATTGTTGTTATAGTAGCCTATGTGTCCATTGATCAAATCTTAGATCTAATAGCAGGTTATGTGATTTCTCTTGCATATACTGTGTCGTTAGTATTGAAATAACTAACGCCCTCAGGTTGATAATTTATGCAGAAAAATGATTTGATTATTGTTCACATCCGGACACCAACACTGGTGCATTATGTTACTAGGATAGCACCTTAATATCTATTATACTATTTTTGTGGTGCGTTTATAATACCCCCATGCACTGACGTCAGTGCGTACATCATGAAAATGGTGCTGGTTTCATGAGATTTATTTTTTACCTGAAAAGTTGACAATTTATTTATAAATATATTAATGAATGATATGGTACAGGTTTCATATTGATAAAGAAATGACTGACAAGAGATCAAGTAACAAAAATACTAATAACACATGAGGAAAAGAAAAAAAGGAAAGTTCTTTGTAAATTCTTTGGAAAAAATATTATTTTTGAACTATATGTAAGTTTAACTAGTATATATTAACTAATATGTATTATTTACTGTGTATCATGTAGAGACAGAAAATGATGAAGCTGGATAAGATTATTTCTAATCTAGGACCAGAAGAGCGTAAAACATTGATGGAAAAATTGCAAAAGGATGAATAAGTTGAATGAAAAAATACTATCGATCGAATATGAGTTTCTTTTTTTAATTTTCATTAACAATATACTTAAAATTAGAAGATAACATGTGTCAAAAATTCTATTAATTCACATTTGTTTGATGTTGTACAAGGACCAAAAACTCATGAAAGGAATTTTGTTCTAAGAAAAAGAAAAAAAATATAACATGCAAATGAAAATGAATTTCTCCTTAGCTCATCTGGAGTGGTGCGGGAGGTTAACGAAAGGGGGAAATTTTTTTACAACATTTTGAGGGATCTAGTGGAGCGAATGTATAGACATTATTTCCACATACAATACAAAAACCAATCCAATGATTCCAAGAACCAAATTTGATCAAAACTAAAGGAAGAGTTTCCATAGAATTGGCCAATAAGACATGTCAGAGTTTTAATAGCAAAAATTTACAACAACAAAAAAGAAGGAATGAAAACATAATATTCCTTTAAATGTTTGTCTAGAATTATTTATAAATATCACTTTTCTTATATTTACTTCTCACATATCAATATAAAAATTAAATATTTTATTGTCATGTTACATTTTCAGGAAGATTATGAAAATCTCAAAAGATGAACGAGTTGATATTAGAAATATGCCAGTAGGAATGTCCAAAAAGGTGTACAAGGAGATGGTCAAGGAAATGGACAAAATTTCATCACAGGAGGAGCCATTTCAACAAAAACGTGCTTCAAATGTAATATGTAATAATTGAATTTTTTTATCATTAGGTACAGTAAATAAAAAATTTAGCCTTCAATATTAATTTTCAAGAATTTTCTTGCAGAAAAGAAAATAAAATGGAACCTATTCAGCACATAAAATAGGACTTCAAGGAAGAAAAGGGTTGATATCTAAGTTTGTGAGTAATTTTACTTCCTTATAACAACTTAATTGGATTTCATTTTTGTATTTTTTAAGTTGTTTTACAAAAATCATCATTGAATGTCTTCAAATAGGTGCTAACATACAAATAAGAACCATGAGACGAATTGATTGAAATTGGGTTAAATATGGGTTGTGAGTATATGTTGGCATATCAAAAATTAATTGTGGAATTTGTAAGCATCTATCAATTTTGTTTTAGTTAGCTCCATCTATAATTAATAGAACAAAAAAATCTTTTATATTAAATATATGAATTTTTATGGGGTATAAAACTTGCAGGAAAAAATTATGGAACTGTGTCAAGACATGAAATTTTGAAAGATGGCATGGTACATGGTTCTGAAAGAATGTGCATATTTTATGAGTCAATTGTTGCTATGGTACATCATTTTTCTTTTCGATTTACATTTATGTATATTATTTAATATTGAAATTTTCATTATTCTCACCAATGTGTATACACTTATTTCAGTTTATTTTTATGTTTGTAGAGGGAAGGTGAAGAAGAAGAAAACAATCAACACCATGAACAAAACATTCGTGAAAATAACGCAAGTCATGGAAGTAGCTCTAGCAGTGACAGAAGTTTAAGCGAAGAATGATGATCAATATGTTTGGATATCAAGGCAAAGCACTGTATTTTTTGAGATATTTGTCTTTGAAATCAGACATTTTGTTTAATGTAATGGACATACTGCCCCAATTGAAAGACAAAGGGATACCAATAACTGTCCCATTTTGTATGACAAAGACTGTCTTTCTCATATATATATATATATATATATATATATATATATATATATATATATATATATATATAATAAAATATTTTTTAATTTATTCTATTGCATTCTCCATTGTCATTCTCAAATGCACAAATAAAATTTAATTCATATGAATATTGTTATAAGATATATATGTGTCGAATTTTGATGAATAATGAATTTTTAAAAATCACAACAATTATGATATGATATAACAAATTAATCAAAACGTCACATTCAAATGCGTTAATAAAAATTTAATTAATATTAATATTGTTATAAGATATTTCGACTTTTGATGTATAATGAATTTAGAAAAATCACAATAATTGCACTGTCATAGGTCAATGTTTCTTAAAAAATAGAAAATGAACACTGTTGTGTGTCAGTTACTGTACACTGATGCGTTTGTATGCTGCAGTGCACGAGTGCATTTATACGACCTATGGAAACCGCACAAATAACAAAACCAATTAAACATCTCGGTGTGTTTGTGTGATACTACACACCGGTGCTTTTATGTTACGATACACACCAGTGCATTTGTACGACATATGGGAACCACACAAATACGAATACCAATTATAAATATCGGTGCGTTTTTCTGATACGACACACCGGTGCATTTCTATAAGTCTATGTACTGGTGCATTGAGACAACCTATCAGCACCACAAAAATCCCAAGACCAATTGGTACGGCCTCGTGCGATGTATCACCAACATTGTTCCTGGTGCAGTTTTATACCTTGACGGCCCAGTGCACGAACCTTTGACTGCCCCAGGGCAACCATCTAGATGACATGCACCATTGCGTTGAAACCTTAGTAGCACACCGATTAAAAAAACATCAGTAATAACCTCCTGCTGCACAGTTTTTTTAGTTGTGTTGAATTTCCGTTAAAAGCTCCGCTAAAACCTCCATAACCATAAATGGATGTTGTAGAAAATGTTTCTTTTGAAAATTTTGGCCAATTTTATAACACTAAAAACCTCCTTTATAACCTCCACTAGAGGGTCTTTTCATTGTAGTGTTTGGCAATTTGAGAATTGTATGTTGATTTAATTAGACATTTGAGCATATCATTTAATGGGATAACACTGGAAGTTAAGGTATGTAGCCCAAGATGGGTGAACTCTATCATCAAATTGTTGTTTTGTGATGCTCTTTGTTATATATTTTCCACTGTTTAACTCTAAAAAACATAACTAAGTTTACTAAGTATATATGATTTTTCAATTTCCATCCATTACCCATAAGACATAAACTAGATTGAAAATTTTTACAAGAAACCTTCAATTTTAATTTCCGATCATATACAAATCAGTATCCAAATATTTTCCTACAGAGAATGGCGATCCTAAAAAAAATTATCCAAATGCGTTTAGCTCCACATTATCTCTTACCTCATGTAGTATTTTTTATAAAATCCTTGTTTCTACCTTGTCATCCTAGGAATCAACCCATGTTTGTCCTTCTCGAGGTTCAAGAGTAATTATAATTTTCTTCATATTTCCCTTTAAATTTATTCTATATTTTTCTTGGGAAATTTTTACATTCATTTTTCGACACCATGGTCTTCAAACGAGAGTAATATATTTCTATATCCCATTGAATAAGTCAATTAATTCAAAACGAATTAAATTCATAATCCCCATGATTGATGTTTTTATGTGCTTCACCATTCTGATGGGTTTTATGAATCTAGTCATTCATTGGAAACTTTGCCTTCCTAGTTTTATCCATGTTTCTCTAGGAGGGATATTCACTCGTGATCCAAAATTCACTATGACTTCCTTTATCATATATCCATCTATCGCAATGTCTACTTGGGGGTCATAATAATCCAAATGTTTACCCTGAGATAGCTAGTGCAAGTTCCTACATTGGTTCATCTCCTCATTATAATCTTTAAATATGTCCAAAAATTCAATCAAATGAATCACTAACTATTATTATATTAATAATTCCTAAAATTTATCTAATATATTATCTTTCATTTCCTTCTATTTCCCAACTTCATTTTTGAAAAATGTGTCTACTTTCTCCATTGTATCACAATTTTGTTTCATGTTTGGATATTTGGAAGTGTTATTACAAGGTCAAATAAATTATTTATTTCCTAGAATGTTTTCTTAACTTGCTCATGATCTAGTAATAACATGGATTGTTTTTTATTTCAAAACCTCTTACTTTATGAAATTATAAAGGATATTTATAACTGTTTTTCTTAATTGTTTTTCTAATATTTTAGGGAAATCTTATAAATAATGATTTCTAAGATCATGGATATTGCAAAACATTTAGTGAGTTTTATCTTTTAAAGTGAAAGTAGGTGCAAAATTACCATCCTTCCAAAAGGTAAACCAATAGATCCTCCTTTGACCTCAACCTTAGCCTAAAGCTCGCCCATTGAATCCACCTTATATTCAACCAAATCCTCCTCTACTATTTTCTCTTCCTCCTTGTGTAGTCAGGTCATTAAATTGATCAAATGGTTGTGTAGGATAGATAATATGATAAGTAGGTTTCTTCTTTCCATTCTAATGGAATTTTTGTGTGGAATCAATAATATATTCACATATGGTGCACCATTTTGGTTTTACATTCCTTATATTATTCTAGCATTCTCTAGTAATATCAATTAATGTGACCCAACCTATGTCACAATATGTGTCTTCCTGAATGTGTTGGTGGACATATTGATCAAAATAGCCGGAAAATTTGTAGTTGTGTTTGGTGTGATCCTCATTCCTACAATTGATGCAACATAAGTTAATTTTATGAAAATATAATCTTAACGATGACAACAAAAATTGCTTAATATTTTCTTTAAATATTTTATTAGTTAATGAGTAATTTTACTACCATTTGTAATTTTTTTTAATATGTTAGGAAATTTTCAAATCTTCTTCACGTGATGAGATTTCATGCATTATTAATGGCCTTGAGATATTTTGTAATAGCCCAGCAATATACCACTAAACCAACCAGGCCTCATCAATAATATATGTGACTCGACTCAGAAAATCCTTGAATCTTTTATCATAATACACACTATTTCATCTTGTATCTATTTTATTTTTATTATCTTTTGAGAATCAACATGTTTAAAATCCTAAGCTTTGAAGAAGGATTTGAATGATATCCTTGATATCATTCTTATTTCTTGGTTAGTTCTCTATGAAATTCATAAACCATCTTAAAAAAATCTTCTAGAGAGCTACTATAAATTCTCCCATCTATTTATCTTCATATATAACATCATTAGATATGCATAATTTCTCACATATAAACCAACACATTTTAAGGTATTTTTCACCCTTGTAGAGGGGGGCATGGTTTAGTCCCATACTTACTTGAGGTGATGGAATTTTTTATGTTTTATTGGGGCCTCTTAAATGAAGTAATTCATATAATTTTTCACCCTCAACAGTTGGTGGTTTAGTTACACATGGGGTGATTTCTTTATCGGCATCTTTGAATCTTATAGAATTTCTCAAATTGTCGTCAGTTTGACACCCTTTATGTATATATTTGATGAACCAATTCACATGGGGTTTCGTAAGTTCATCCTCTCGAATTCTATTTTTCTCTTCTTCAACAAATAATAATTGTGGTGGGGGATATGTTCATGAGATTCTAAATATGGTGGAGTCTCCCTTCATTTTCTTCATTGTCTATCAAAGTTTGGTTAAATACAAGTATTTCAACTTCAAGACAATCTCTCAACTTCTCATGCTCATTTAGTCTATACCAAGTTGTATATAGACATCAATTAATATGTAGTCTTTGGTGGAGGAATTCTATGATAATGGGACTTGATATACTTGTGGAAAGGGATTGCGGAACCACTGGCCCAGAGTCATCAAATTCCTTATTATCTATATGCCTACTGGGGCTTAGCTGCAGACTATTAATTCTTGTTTGAGTAGTCGATATTATGCCTCTCAACTTTGTGTGCTCTTTTCAACCTTTAAAGGAGTCCCTTGCATCATCGATCTCTAACTCTCGACATTCTTTACTTCTTAGTATTTGGTTAAAATTTATGTCCCTTATTTCTTGTCACTTCTTTTGTATTTTGTCCTGAATACCATTCAGTTTTTTGTACTATCATGTATGCATTTAGGTCCTCTAGAGGATTTCCTCATCAAATGTGTATAATTCTATGATTTCAATCAACCATCTTCGTCTCATTCTGACTGTGAAAATAATATTACATATCTCTTTTAATTATTTCCTTATTTATTTATGGTGTTTGGTTAAATTTTTCATCCCTTATTTCTTTTCACTTCTTCTATATTTTTTCCCTCCTTATTTTTTTAATATCATTCAGTGGTTTGTACTATCATGTATGCATTTAGGTCCTCCATAAGATTTCCTCAACAAGTGCGTATTATTTTGTCATTGTAACCAACCATCTTCCGCTCATTCTCACTGCCAAATTTATTTACTATTCTCTTCTAATTATATTTTCTTATTTATTTCTCATGAACATTTACCCCAATCATCGACACAACTTACTCCTGGTGAGTGAGGGTGATTCCAATGAACATTTTTTTTTACGTAAGAAATAATCCCATGCCTCTTTTTTATTTTAGCACCGAGGATTGAGGAGCTTCTTCTAGTTATCATATCGTTTACTTATGTTAGAGTTTATTGGAATTTGTAGGGGTGGTCTATACTTGAATATACGGCTTGCTGCACTATTGAAGAGAAATTTATGTAGTAAAGGAGGTATGGTGCAAAATAAATTGCAGTGAAAGTCGTCAAAGAACCTTTATTTAATTTTCGGAATAGAAGTGTGTTCTTCTGTTATTTGCTCCTTGCAGAAGACGTCTAATATCTTATTAACCCACTCATGCAAATTTGTTCTTCCTTCGTTCTTGAACTTTAAAGATAGTCGGTCGATAGGTTTTTTCTGTTCCATTAGATAAACGGTTAAGATATTTCTTTACTTCAACATAAACTAATTTAATAAACTTCTCATATGTTTTCGTGAAAATGTGTGCTCTAGCTTCTGCAATAGAAAGTCGGTTTCTCTGCACTTAATTATTTAGTCAGTTGTTAATATTTTTCTCCCACCACACTGTATATCTTCCAATGTCAACATTTATGCACGCATATTGTGTGCATTGGGGGTGAAACAAGAACAACAAAGGAAAAGTATGCATTCGCCACCAGTAGGATTGAATGTCGAGTAAGCTTAAAGAGATATATGCATTACAAGGATGATTAAAGAGAAAAAAAAAATATATAAAAAATACACACTTGTATTTAATATATCATCAATGACCACCTAGTACATAGAGTCTGGTACGTTCAGACCATATCTATATCCCTAAGTAGATAGTTACAACAATTTAACTGTCTGAACCAAACTGACTGGACAGACTTGGTATGTTGACTTGACTAAGGAATTTGCTAAATTATAATAAATCTTTTTGTATAGACCATATTTATATCCCTATGTAGATAGTTACCACAATTTAATTGTCTGAACCAAACTGATTCGACAGAATTGGTGTGTTGACTTGACTAAGGAATTTGCTAAATTATAATAAATCTTTTGATATTTTGATTGGATTGGGATTTTCAATTAGCCTCTCCAACCCATCGAATTTTTTGAGGTGTGAATGTTTGCTCTCAAAAAAGAGATTTGCACCTTCTGATATTTGATTATTCTCGGTGCTAGATAAATACAAAGTTAAAATAGATCTAAAATAATCTTATAAAATAAAATTCTATTTTTATTTATTTATTTATTTATTTTATCTAATAAGATAACATTATTAAATTAATATAAACTTATTATAATAAAACCTATTAAATACATATGTTCTAATTTTTTTATTTTTAAAATTAAAATTAATTTTTTCATTCTACTGGGTCTTGGATAGACTGTGGTCGGGCATTGTATTATGACACTCCTTAATGTGAAGTCATTGGTTCAATTCCCCAACCAAATTGAACTAATATATTGGACAGGAAGAAAAATTAATCATGCCAAGCTTACAAATAATAATAATAATAATAATAAATATAAATTTATATAATATATATATCCCATCTCAATTTGTTTAGAATTCTTTTATATAAATATATTATTTTTTTTCAATTTAAAAAATATGTTATTAAATTTACTTATACCAGTTATATATATATATATATATATATATATATATATATATATATATATATATATATAATGCATTTTTTTTAAAATAATTTGGTAGAATTTGGTTTACTTAATTTAATATTAATTTAGTTAGTATATATGAATGTATATAGTTTTTTTTTAATTATATTCTAATATTTTCCAAAAGTATGATTTTGGTAAAAAAAAAAAATGACTTTAAATTAGTTTTGAAAATTTTAAAGAGATTCTATCTAGTTTATAAAAGTCTAAAAAAAAAATATTAAACTAAATATTTTGAAAATTAAAAATATTTTGAAGTTTTTTAAATGTAAATTGTTTTATTTTAATTGATTGATAATAATTAAATTCTCAAATATAAAAGACTATATTAAAAAATAAAAAATCTAAAAGAAAATATGTTCGCTAGATGTAAGGTTATCGATCACATTCATGAAGTTTAGCGAGGCCATTATGATTGAAAAAAGGTTCAAGTTCCTAAATAAAAATGATTGTGGAAGATAAGTCGTTGCTATATCCCCTCTCTTTATTTCTAATTTTCTAATCTTTATTATTTCTCCCTCCTTTGTTTCCTGGTTTGTCTTTCTTTTTTCTTGTTATTTCCAACTCCTCTGGCTTCCTTAAGTTTATTCCTTTTCATTATCATAAACCCTATTCCTTTTGATATTCTTGGCTTTCATTGGTATTCTTTCTCTTATTTTAGATCCCTTTAATTATTTAATAAATATTATAATTTTTTTTTTACCTGTCTTTTTAATAATGTTTTTTTAAATAATATAATTTTATTGGTTTCTAGTATGGTTATTTTATGTTTTCACCTTTTTCAATTTATAATATTTTTAGTTATTTTCTTAATAAATTTTATATTTAATTTATTTATATATATTTTAATTTATTTATTTTTTATTTTTTTCATAATTCCTCTTTTTATGATTTTATATATTATATATGGTTTTATTTATTGGTTTTTCATTAGTTTATTTTATTATCCCAATTTTATTTTTTAATTGTTATATATTTTTATTTTTTTCTTTTTATTTTATTTTATGGCTTTTTATTTTATTATTTATGCATGAGTTTTATTTGGGATATATTCAAATAAACAAATTAATTAATTAAATATAAAAAATTGATTGTTTTGAATTAGGTGTTGTATCTCTACTGTTTATTATGTTTTTTGGTTCATGCTATTCATCTGTCTTGATGATGAATCACAATAAGTAGTTCTAAATGGGTAGACATAAAATTTATTATCTGATTTTTGGAGAAATTGAGTGGGCCTAATGGTTAAAAACATATGCTTTCTCTTAAGAAGTCACAAGTTCCAAACTAAAGGGGGTAGAGTATGTATCCCTTTGTAGACTTAGCAGTAAAAAACAAGGGGTCTCATACACCAATTTGGTGTCCCCATTACAAGAGGATCTCATACACCAATTTGGGTTTTGACCATGGCTAATACCATGCCTTATCAATACCACATGCCCAAAAACCATAACTCATTTCAAAATAAACATATTTTATAAATATTTTAATTTAATTTAATTTAATAACAAATTTTAAATTAAAACTCAATATTCACAATATAACAAGATTCTTAATCATGGATATTTACCCCACATTTTAACATGGATATTAGCTTGTAAATATGATTTGTTAAAATACCGTGGATATTAACTTATAAATATGCTTTGTTGCAACAACATGACCCAATATTATGGATTATGGATGCCACTTTCCCAAAAACTATAACTCATTTCAAAATAAAAATAATTTATAAATATTTTAATTTAATTTAATAATTTTGTAACATGTCTATATTCACTAATATAGTGAGCAAATAAATTCACAATCTCTAACCTTATATCTATTATATGATAAGTTGGTCTTTTTATCAGTCTAAGATAAAATTCAATATGCATAAACTTAAGTCTAAAATAAAATTTTAAATTTTTATATTACTTATTAATATATATATATATATATATATATATAATTTAAAAGTATCAATTATTTTTTATATAAAGTAAGTACTAAGCAATAATGCTCAATATTATACTTGTTAATTTTGTATAATTATTTTTCTTTATTGACAATAATAAAATATAAATTTGATTTGAAGATGAATTCTAAAATAAATAAATTTCTATAGATCTATGCAGTGATGGTTTTCACAACAATGTTTATATATATATATATATATGGTATATGTGTACAAATACATTGTATTTAAGGGTGAGTCACAACAATAATATAATAATCATTTATCAATTTTGTAGATGATTCTGGTTTTTTTGTTCATATTTTTATTTGAAATAATAAATTCCAAATCATTTTTTATATTTATTTATGAAGGTATATATCCCTTTATATATCAATATTAGCCTAGATGCTTTCTTATTTGTTTCTATTTCTGTTATTGAAAATCTTATAAAATTATGCACAATATTAAATAATATCTATCGATATTTCGAATCCCAACGAGAATTTATCTTCAAAACAGTTTTTTAAATGTTTCTAATTATTTAAAATTCTATAGATTATAGATTTAATTATAAATGATTTGATTTATTAACTTATAATTTAATTTAAATTATTTTCTTAATTTTAAAATTATGATTTTCTATGTTGATATGTATGATTTATATGTGCATCGATATAGATGTCAATTCATATGATTATGACAGAAAAAATTAATATTTTGAATACACTAATTTGTAAGTTATACTAACCATTTTCCTAAAATGACAAGCAACTATAAATGGAACTATACATTAATATGGGGTTACATAAATGCCATGTTGAAATTTATATTAAGTTAGGGTACCTTAAAGTGTTATTTGGCTAATGTTTTCATTTGATTATGGAATTATTTGATGGGTTGATTATAACATGATTGCTAATTGATTCACATATCAGTAATGAGATTATACGGAGGTGAATGGGTTAACGTTATGAGACGTACAAAAACACTCCTATTTACACCTAAACGTACTCATTATCTATGGTTGAGGTTTAAAATATAGCAATGCTTTTAGTTAAGGGTTACATGTTCCCATGATGATACGCCATGGATTCGATCACTCATGGGTTTTAATCGAGAGACCTACAATAAGTTGATATACTTTAAATTCATAAACTTATCCATAGTGCCCATTAGTTTCTCCTCAAGGGTGACCGGGGTTGAGTCAATAGAGTCCCAATAGTTGTACAATTTCCCTAATTAGGAAAGACATTTGACCTTGGAACTTATGAAGAGGTAAGTTATGAAGGGATTAAAGAAGCATGACACAGTACACAGTAGCTATCTGTTATAAATAATAAGTATATAGTGAATGAAAATTGATAAAAGAATATAAAAGATTACTCAGTTAGTGGTTATATTTTATGTATATTTTATTTACTATATATATTTTATTTACAATGATAAAAATGATTATATAATTTAAATGCATTCTCTATCAAGAGAAAAATTAATTAAAGTGATATTACAACCAGAGAAAATCTCTAATTAATGAAAAGTTAACAATAAAAATAAATGGAAATGTACATGAATTGAAAATGTTTAATATTTATCAAATAACTAAAACTGAATAAAATGCATTTACTAATAAAAAATTAAGAAAAAAAAATTTGAAATTAAAATATAAATATGGGAAAAGAAGAGTTGGTTGGGATAAGTTAAACAGAGTTAATAAATAATTAGGCACAAACCCACTCAAGATATGATCATGCCATAAAAGGAACACTCCAGAGTGAAAATAGGAAATGTGGAAGTTGAGTAAGGATAACTCATTATTTTATAATTTTAAATAAGTAATTATTTGAGCACTTGCACACCTGCGCGTATAAGTGACATATAGGTGGTTGAATAATAGATAAATATTAATATAGTATAGGTGGTTAATAATAGGTAATTATTAATTTACTAGATTACCTTTTCCATCAAATGGAAATATAACTTGAGATAGGAACCAAAAATTTTGTACACCCCATTTCTAAATGCTTGACATAATTTTACTTGAGAAATTTGTACTAGTGATATTCAAAGTTTAGTCCATTAAAGAGTATTGCGAACTGCATATTTTCTTCCAAAGATGAACATTTTCACTTCAATCTTATTGCTATATTGATAACTTCAATATAGTCTCATTATGAGTTAGGTATTTTTGGTGAAGGATAGTATTTAATGAATTTGATAGGGTGGTAAAACAATGGAGCATAAAAGGATTGGCAAGTTGATAGAAGGAAAGAATTGGGATCACAATTAATTAACCAACTATATGAAACATATATCATATGAATTATTAATTTCAATATATTGAAAGGAATTTTGGATTATTTATTAAATAATAGAAATATAATTTTTACTTTTATATGTGGAAATAAAAATTAATTAATTAATTATGTATATATATATATATATAAAAGAGAAATGGTTAATAGAAGTTATAATTTATTAAGAGAGTAATTTTCATAAGCTCAAGAGTAAAATAAAAATTAATTATATATATATATATATATATATATATATATATATATATATATATATATATATATATATATATATATGAGACGGAAATGGTTAATAGAAGTTATAATTTATTAAGAGAATAATTTGCATAAGCTTAAGAGTAACATAAATTTGATTAATTTTGAAAAATTAAAATAAAATAAATAATTTATATTTTCTCTACTTTATTTATGAAAGTAAATAGTGTTGTATATATAAATTTAGTTTTGAAATTTATATTGAGTGGAGATTAAGGAGTATGCACATATTATAGATCATCATGGGATAAAAAATGATGTGTAGCTAGATGGAATCATTCTCTTAAACTTGATTTGGAGAAATTTATCAATTCCATACAAAAAAAATTATCATCCACTGATATACGAGTAGCCACCCGTGTATCGACTAGTTTTTAGAACATTTTTTCTCATACCGGGATCATGAGCCATCTTTCATCCTCAAAATTCATATCCCCCTTCAAGCTAGAGTACAAGTATTCCTACCACCCTAGTAACTATTCAATTCCTCCCCTCCACAACTTGATCATACATAACTCCATGTGTCGTTAAAATCTAACATTTTGGTTCAGTTAATTCAAATTGAGGGTGAAACTAGAGGCATTTAAAGTGTCTCCTACTTATTAGGAGCCCTCATTGAGTTTATTTTGAGTTGCAATTAATTAACTCAAAATATCTGAGTTAAATTCAGTTAAGCTAGTTCTAACTGACAGAGGAACTTGTAGGAGGTTAGATAGTGGGGTACCTATTCATGTGGTCAACCAGTTAACTGATAATTCACTCATAACTAACTAATGCATGTTAGTTTTCAGAAAGACTCAGTTTGGATTGGAGTTCAAGGGCAGTGTGCTATCAGTTGTATAATTATCCGAATTATATAGGTGGTGCATGCAGTTAGAGGAAGGCCCCTAATTTATAGCATTGTATGGATTGGGAATTTACCTAATTAATAGGGCCTAATTACCCAAGGAAACTGTGCAAGGAAATAGGGAATTGAGAAAGCCATAAATTGGTAAGTTTTGAACCAACCTTGTCTAGGAATCATTGAGACAAATAGAGATAGTGCAGAGGCTTCTCATCTTGGAGAAAATAATTGTAATATTCTAATATTCTTTGGCTTATTACATATACAGACAGAAGGGTATGAAAATGTTAAGTTGGGTTACACTTTTTGCCCTTTTTTTAGAATTTTTTCATTTTTTTCTGTTTTTCAACTTTTTGCAAGCTAAAACAATTTCTCTGTTTAGAATTTCATTTTGCGATAAAAATAAAAGTTGTCAGTAATTTTATTAGCTTTCTATTACTTATTTTTTGGATTTTTTTATGCACATTTGATATGTCAACTTAGCATTTATTTGAGTATGTTTTTTAGCAATCAAAGGATTCATAAGAACTCATGTTACTACAGAATGTTGTATTCTTTGAAAATTTGTGTTTTTGAGAAACAAAATGTGTTACAACAATATAAACAGAGTCTACTTTGTTTTCGTCATATTTACAAACCCAACGGATGGATATCATAATTACTAGAATTTTTTGAACTAGTCAAATTTGAAAAAACTGCATATTTTGAATATGTTTCACGATGCGAGAAATTCCTTAACATATAAGTTATAAAATAAAAATTTAAAAAATATCCATTAGAGACGATGTACCAATGTAACACACCACAATTTTTTCAATTTTTTTTACAATGTATTTTGGAAGATACATAATTATGATTTCACTGAATCATAATGACCTTCAGAAATTGTTTGTACCCATTTTATTACAAAATTAATTAAAATTAGTAAATATTTAGGAAATTCCATAAAAGTTGTATTTCCTAAAAGTAGATTCAATTCTGAAAATGCTTGTCTTGGTTCCGACAGTCAATTAAGAATGTTTCATGGAGTTTAATCAGTCCAAAGTTCCAGATACGTATTCAGATCTTAAGCTTGTGTAATTGCTGACGCGTTAGTTCGGTCGAACTCTTAAAAAAAGTTCGGTTGAATTATTTTTTGCAATGACGGCCCATCAAGTCTAACAACATAAAAGTTCGGCCAAACTTTTATTCAAATGTTCAGCTGGACTTTCACCCAGTTTTCCATTGCCCCGAAAATATCACGGAACGCCTCTGAAAAAACATTTCGCGGCAATATAAATTACCACGAAATCGTTCATTATTTTCGCACATTTTCACACATTTGGTCTTATTTTAAAAAGGTCTTGGTCTAATTTTTCAAATAATTTAATTTTTTTGGTTTAAAGACTTTTCTTGGAGGTACAATCAAAGAAATTTTTTGCAAAATATTTTTTTGGGTTTAAGGACTTTTCTTGGAGGTACATTCAAAGGACATTTCTTGGGACATTTCTTAGAGGTATGTGATACATTTTTTGGATGTTTTTGTGACTTCATTGTTTTTGAAAGTATGGATTTGGGCTTAATTTCGAAACGACATATTTTGGACATTTTTTGGAAGTATTTTTTAAAGTGATATTTTTTGAAGCATTTTTTAATGTGGCATTTGTTATGATTTTACAAAGTTCTTGGTCTGATTTTGCAAAGAATGGTTTTGGTTTTAAAGAATTTTCTTGGAGGTACATTCAAAGAACATTTTTGCAAAAGATTGCTTTGGGTTTAAGGACTTTTCTTGGAGGTACTTTCAAAGAACATTTCTTGGAGGTATGTGATACATTTTTCGGATGTTTTTTGGGCTTCAATTTTTTTGGAAGTATAGATTTGGGCTTAATTTCGAAAGGACATTTTTTGAACATTTTTTGGAAGTATTTTTTAAAGTGATCTTTTTTGAAGTATTTTTTAAAGTGGCATTTTTTTAAGAAGTTGGAATTAATTTTCAATGGACATTTTTTGGAGGAAATTTTTAAGGTGACATTTTTTTAAATTATGTGTTTTGGGTTGAAGTAAATATTTTATAATTATTTTTTCAAATGAGTTTTTTCTAACTTTTTAAATGAAATTATTTTGTAGGACTTGGAAGTAAATATTTTGAGCTTCGTTTCATTTTTATAAGACATTTTTTCTCGGATTTTTTAAAGTAAGTGTTTTGGATTGGAGTATGTATTTTTTGCAAAAAATTTAAAATGAGTTTTTTTAAAATTAAATCTTTTGTCATGTTTTTTTTATTTGTGTTTTTTTCTAAATTTTTGAAGGATATTTTTTGAACTTCATACTCTATTATCATGGGAAATTGAAGGAATTGTACAAGAACATATGATTGAGGAAGAAACCCTAGGGAACATAGAGAAGAGACGAGACAATCTCACAAAAGAAAGATAGAAGCACTCTCAAATATTGAAGTGGAAAATCAACCTCAACTAGAAGTTGAAGCAGTTATTTAAATGTAAATATTATGATTTTGAAATATTTAAAATTTTCCTAGTGTAAAATGTGCAGCTTAATTTTTGTTTGATGAACAAATTTGAAAAATATATTGCAATGTAAAAAAAGAGAGATATTCGTCAAAACATTGATGATGAGATACAAAATTTTGAAAGAGATATTGAACCTGGAGATGGTGAAAATGTTGAAAGAAATTCAAGTGAAGAAATTGAATCACAAGGTATATATATATATATTTAACACATGCACGTATTATTGCAATTATAAATATATTTATTAGTTTAGTTATTTATTGAATATGTAAACTTATTATGTATTATTCATTCAAATATGTACAGATGAAATCAATGTCAATGATGAGATGTTGGAAAATTTTGACACTCACACATATGGAGATAAAAAAGCTAACCATTATATATGATATCGTGTTAACCACATTTTTAATGCGTACTTCATAAATGAACATGTGACAGTTCAAGCCTAAATGCTGAAAGGTATCCTATCATTAAGGAAATTAAAAGAAGCTACGACTTTATTGGTTATTTAAAAATCAACCAAAGATAAACAAATGAAGGAAAATGTGATACAAAATATAAATAGTGCTAAAAATTCAATTAGAATATATAGAAAGAGAAATGTTTCAGTTGTACGTAGAGCAATACATATGGCAGTGGTTTCATGAAGCACTAAAGAGAATCGCTTGGTAAAATCTATGGCACGAGCATTAGGAACATCGCGAAAAACTTTGCGCAAACATCAAAAATTTCGGTTGCAAATAGATGTAAATGATGAAATCACTTGTTGGAGAGCTATTTGTAGGAAACCATACAAAGATAAAATGGGAGAACATGTTAAAAAAATAATATATGAATATTGGAAGAAGAATTCGCGTGTTTCGCCAACTACAAAGAATGTGATGCGAAGAAGAATAACACGAAATCAGTGTGAACAACATGGAAAACATTTCTTGGAAACCACTCAGATAGAGTCGTTCAACAAGTTCAAATAAGAGAATCGTGAAATTCATGTGTCAATCAGTGCTTTGGTTCAACAAAAACCATGGTATGTAAAACCTATCATCACCGTATGCAACACTTGTTGTCGTTATCATGTGGAATTTGAGTTATATTATGACACATTCCTTAATTTTTGTAGAAAATTTTGGAAGGATTCACCTCCTCCTTCCACTATCCATGATTTCATATCTCAAATTCTATGTGAAAGACAAAGCGATGATCTATTTTATGAAAAGAAATGTGTTGGTGGTAAAAAATGTGATGATTGTGGAAATTTGACTAAATTTCAAAACAAATATCATATTGATATAAATGATCAATCATTGTCCAACATGAAAGTGAAATGAAAGAGATATTAATATATCCATACATCTATTCAAGGTGAAAATTGTGCTAAAATAATTTAATTATGAGAAGAAGAAATTTTTGTGATAGACTTTTTGAGAAAGTTTGAGGCAGAAATTTATAAATACACCAGGCATTCCCATAGAGATCGATGGCAAGACTTGTAATTCAAAAAATCCTGTGAATTTTTTCCAGAACAGACTATTTTGTCAATAATTGATTTTGCAGAAAACTAAACATTTGTTCAACAAAAAGAAATTCAGAGTGAATAATATCATTCTGACCAAGTATCCATGCTCGTCCATATTCTATATAGACATGCTGAAAAAAATGTTTATCATATTGAAAGCACCAGTGAAAATCGACATGTTATTAAATAATATCACTTTTATATCAGTGATGATCATACACATGATACATATTTTGTACAACACTGTTTTGGAAAGATTTATGATTCCTTGAAAAGAAGGGGAATAACATTCAATGAACATTGGATATGGTCAGATGGATGCGCACGTCCATTCAAATCTGCACGATCATTCTTTTGGTTTTGTTGTCTTCATAAGAAAACATGCATTAAACATTGTTGGAATTTCTTTGAGACTGTTCATGGAAAAGGACAACATGATGTTGCAGGGGCATGCATAAAACAAGAACTTCAAAGATATCAAATGAATCCCCCTGCAAGCCAACTTGTGGATGCTAAAGAATTTGTTCAATGGTGCATCGTTGTTTTAAGCCATGAGACTAATCGATCAAGGGAATTGCTAAGGTACATTCATTTTAATTTTTATTGGATATCTAATTTTAAACATCGTACATTTATCACAATTTTACTATCTTTGATTGATTATCTTTGATTATATTTTGATATCATATTTAAATTCTTCTTTGAATTTTCCATATAAAGGTTTTTTTGGCATATTTGGATCAAAGAAGTAGATATATCAATTGGAAATGACGTTGAAACAATAAAATGGACTCGAAAATTATGTTCAATTAAAACAAAGTTGTCTACAAATGTGTTTGCATTGGATAAAAGAAAATATTCTTGTTTTTGTCATGTTTCCATAGACAACATAGAATCCAATGACGTTTGTGAAAACAAAATGTATGTAAAATATTGGAAACATACAGAGCTAAATACAAAGGGAAAAATGTCTGTTGCAATGTTTGAAGAACTACAATCAGAGGGGACTACAATATCATCCGATGGTGATCAAGTTTTTGATCTTCTTAGAAAAGGTAACATTTGAATTTCTTTCAAATGATAATGATCTAGAAATAAAATTAAATACATAAGTTTGTTAAGCTTGTTTTATTGTGCAGGAGATGTTTTTGTTGTAATTGCACCCGTTGACAATGATGAAAATGTGAAGTATTATTTGATGCGTTACAGTGAACAAAAAATGAAATTATTAGAAAACTATAATGATTACGGGTTTTCATCTAAAGGTGGATCTATTATACTGAAAGGATATTTTTTCAGATCAACTAATCAAAGTGTGGATTTTTTTTACTTTGAAGACTATGAACCTGATGTCATAAGTTGTCAATATAGTCACTTGGTGTGTCTAGCACGCATAAAGTTGATAGAGGTTCAATCAAAGAAGAAAACGAAAATTAAGAAATGGAAAATGTCAAATTCTGATCATAAACGAATCATTGAGGATGGCATTCCATTGGATTTTTTTTGATTGAACCGCCCAACAATTTCTTCTCTTTGGATTATGTTTTATAACTTCCAGAACTCAACTAAAAATTGAGTTTCCTTGTTATGTTATATGTGCAAGTGTTTCCACATGTAAAAATTGTTTTGGTACATGCACACTAGGATCAACTGAAAGTATCTTTTATATACATGCATTGATGAAAAATGTTGCATGTATTGGATATATATATGTGTGTGTGTGTGTGTGTGTGTGTGTGTGTGTGTTCTATAATGCAATTAATTGTTCAAGTAGTTTTACGATATGTGCATTGATGAAAAATGTTTCATGTAGCGAATATATATGTTCTAGAATGAAATTAAGTGAAAGTAGTTTTTCTATGTCCATTGATAAAAAATGTTGCACGTACTAGATATATACACGGACTGAATGTGACGAGTTTTTCTCGTGGGATTTTCTAGTAAAAAGTATGGAATGTAAATAAATCATCCACAGTATAGTTTTGTACGAAGATTCCTTTCAGACAAGAGACTCGGAGCACTTCTCCGACTTTTGGTAGGATTTGACCCACATCTCTATTCCTGATAGAAAATCTACTAAAAAATTTGTCTGTCCAATGGTCGGATATGTTCTAGGAAATTAACTGAATGTAAATTTTATATGTGCATTGATGAAAAATGTTGCATATATATATATATATATATCTGTCTGTGTGTGTGTGTGTGTGTGTGTTCTAGAATGCAATTAACTAAATGCCATCAATTTACCAATTTATAAATCAACAAGGCTATCTAGTTGAGTGCATTAATGACATTGACCCCAATTCAACAAACATATATCTACTCCTTATATTTCCAATCAAAATTAAAGGGATTTATATGGGAAAGAGGCAGAACTTATTGCCCATGAACTACTTTTTAGAGGTCAATGAAGGTATCATCATGTGGGAAAATGTTTGGAACACTTGATTGTACTTGAAAGCAATCTTAAGATTGATTTTGATCTCTACATACTCTTGTTTGAGTGAAAAAGTTTCCAATGAAAAGAACAGAACTTTTCAATCCAACTAACCATATCAATTGAGCTATATTTGAAAAAAAATTAAAAAAACAAAAAAGCCAAAAAAATAAGATCCTTGGTTGTTATTTTTATTGGAATAACCAAATAATATTAAGGATTCTCTTCATTGAAATTTTTTTTGGATGGAGAATCCTTAAAATATGATTTAACTATTCCAATAAAAATGACAACCACGAATGTTATTTTGCTAACATGTTTTGCTGGCCTGTTAACTTTTCTTTACTCTTTTTTCAATTAGAGCTCAATTGATATGGTTAGTTGCATTGAAAAGCTATGTTCTTCCCATTGGAAATTTTTTCACTCAAACAAGGGTATGTGGAGATCAAAAGAAATATTAAGATGCCAAATGTACTTCAACCATCCAAAACTTGAGTTTTAATTTTTTTTTGAATATATCAAAACATTACTTCACATGTCATGCAAATTTTAGCTCAACTATCCAATAAAAACATTGAACATTATATAACATGCCAAATGTAGATCAACGATCCAAAACTTCATTTTAATTTAACAAAAAATTATAGATCACAACATTACTTCACATTCCAAATGTACTTCAAGCATCCAAAACTTGAGTTTTAAAAACTTTTTGATTATATAAAAACACAACTTCACATGTCATGCCAATTGTAGTTCAACTATCCAATAAAAACATTTAACATTATATCACATGCCAAATGTAGATCAACCATCCAAAACTTAACTTTTAATTTAACAAAAAATTATAGATCACAAAATTACTTCACATGCCAAATGTACTTCAACCATCCAAAACTTGAGTTTTAAAAACTTTTTGATTATACCAAAACATTACTTCACATGTCATGCCCATTGTAGTTCAAATATCCAATAAAGAAATTTAACATTATATCACATGCCAAATGTAGATCAACCATCCAGAACTTAAATTTTTTAATTTAAAAAAAATATATAGATCACAACATTACTTCACATGCCAAATGTACTTCAACCATGCAAAAATTGAGTTTTAATTTTTTTTGATTATATAAAAACATTACTTCGCATGTCATGTCGATTGTAATTCAACTATCCAATAAAAACATTTAACATTATATCACATGCTAAATGTAGATCAACTATCAAAAACTTAACTTTTAATTTAACAAAAAATTATAGATCACAACATTACTTCACATGCCAAATGTACTTCAACCATCCAAAACTTGAGTTTTAAAAACTTCTTGATTATATCACAACATTACTTCACATGCCATGCCAATTGTAGTTCAACTATCCAATAAAACATTTCATATTATATCACATGCCAAATGTAGATCAACCATCGAAAGCTTAACCTTTAATTTAACAAAAATTTATAGATCACAACATTACTAGTAGTTCAACTATCCAAAACTTAACTTTTAAAAACAAAACAAATTATTTTAATGGAATAAAATATGTCCAAAAATTGTAGATCTCACAAGTATCAAGTACCAGGTTACATATATATATATATATATATATATATATATATATATATGTATGTATATATATATATATATATATATATATATATATATATATATATATATGACTAATACATCTAAGATAATATAAGCAAGGTAAAAAATTTAAGACTAGAAATCTCAATCAAATCTAGAAATCATGTCCATCAAATACAGATGGATGTAGTGTCTTTCCTAGTAGAGTCTAAATCCACGAGTCATCTTGCGAAGCATGGGGAACCTGTACACAATGCACGTACACACATTAAAATTTGATGTTTTAAAAATGAGTGAGAATATATAGAACTTCATGTAAAAAAAATAAAAATAAAAATAAAAATCTGCAATACCTCATGAGGATTCCCTCTCCATTTTTTGCTCACACTTCCTTCCCCCCATGGGAACATCTCAACAGAGTATTATGATATACATGTAAAGTTATATATATATATATATATATATATATATATATATATATATATATATATATATTACAAATTTTCAAATGAAAATGCATGTATATATAAACTTATTTTCAATAATATTAAAAAAAAAGCTCGACAACTTGTTCAAATGGTTGAAATGGAGTGGATGTTCCTATCTCCATCGCTACAGTCTATGGATTAAAGAAATCTTCTATAGAAACCTAAAATTCGAAATTTTAAAAGTATAAAATAACTCAAGCTCAGGATCTCAATTTTCAATAAAACTTTTAAAATTCAATTTATAAATTATAACTTTTAAAAAAACATATATATTTAAAAGTGAAAAATTGAATACTTCTACAGGTGAATTTGGGACATCTCCTAAGAGAGGCTCCAAAAGAAAATCTCCAAAAACCTAAAATTCAAAAAATTTAAAATAACTCGAGATATAGGTATATCTCATTTTTTAATGGAAATTTTTGAGGTGGAATATATATAGCTTAAAAACATAAAATTTAAAAGTGAAAAATTTTATATACTTTTTGTGGATCTCACACATATCCAAAGAAAGTAGAAGATACATCTCCCAAGGAAGAAGAAGGTACTGCCATCCCAAAAACATTGGACGGAATCGAAATCTGTTAAAACATTTTATTATTATATATGTACATGTACATGTGTGCACAATTATTTATTTTAAAAATATCTCTTAAAAAACACTAACATTTGTCAACATATCTTGATGGTGAGACCCATCTTTATTGTTTGAACCAGAGGCTCTGAATTTGATATTGACATTTTCTTCATTCATCATGCATGACAACTGCAAATGGTGTTTTAACATATAATGATACATTTTTGTTAGATTAATGTACATACAAATAAATGTATACATATACATGTGTATTTATTACAAATTGTACATGTATGTGTTAAAATAATTGAACCCTAACCATTAACACATACTATTCATGTGCCTTCTTCCTCATGTAGAAGTAGGCCTTGCCAACCATTACGACAATTATTTTCATATATTTTGAGATATTTAGCACTTATGTTGTCAATCTCTTCATCTGTACAATACACAAAATTGGTGCGTTCATTCTCACGTTCTCTTTGTCGATTCAGAGAAACATCGACTCCACCCAATCCACTGTGAACATTGTCAATGATGGCATCCCTTGCTTCTCGACTAATTTGAGAAGTGACATCCATATCTGACCACAAATTTTCGACCCAAAAAGGTCGACTAACCAATGGTGGCTCAGGGTGAGGAAACTCAACATCATTCTTAGTGCCCCTACGATCACATAATCGACCTTTCCTAGGACTAAAAAATTCAAACGGAAGGTCATTCTAATTGGGTTTCATTTCCAAAAAAAAAAATTCATAAAAAAAATTTGCAAAATAAAGAGGAACCTCTTCATTCCATGGGACTCTTCCATATGCCACAAGGTGTCTATCATACAAAAATTGAGCTATATTGGGGTGGTTGAAATATTGCATCTTCAGCATCTTTCTTTTTGGCCCTTCTTTGAAATTAAACATTGACTTCACCATTTACTTTGTAACTCTTTTTTTACATCCTCCCATTTATCGGGACCAATTACTGTTTCCTTTCTTTTTTTCATGACTTCTACAAATGTATCAGTTGTTGGCCCAATATTTCAGTACACAGCTACTAGTTCGCCAAAAGAATGTGTAACTATTTCCAAGCTTTGTCGACTCTCAGCAGGTAGAGTCAAAGCCACGAGATCTCTCTGCAATTTTGCATGAAGTTGTTGACACCTTTTTAAGGTGCATTGTGCCATGTTTCTTTCCCAAGGTATATCAAAAATGCTGGCTGGATAAGTCGTGGTGGGTGGACAACCTTCTTCTTGATTGTAGCGTTATACCCTGCATCTTTTTTTACCAACATTTGGAGCATTTTTAACCTCTGCATCAATATATAAAATTTTGTATATTAGAAAAAACACATGCAAATAAATTTGTATAAATTGAATGAACAGAATATTGAAATTGATGGCAACCTCGACGTGGTTGGCTAGCATCTTCCCCACCGTGAAACTGTTGAGAACCAGAATGACCCTACTGAGAGCCAGCACCACTAGTCGTTGATTGGCCTCCGGGGGAATAAATATCACCACCTTCACGCAACTTGATAGCACTTATTTATGGCCCTCTAATGGGATTTCAACCATCACCAACCTCTCAAGATGAGAGATAATCTTCATAAAAAAATACGAATTTATAATGAATTGAAAAATACATTCATACATATAAATACACATGTACATATTCATAGATTAAATTGTGTTCAAACCATACCACAACTGGGTGAACCATGGGCATGCTCCATGGAAGGAGTAGAGACCCTTCTCCTCTTATTAGCTCCTAAAAAATAAAAAATTAAACTTATTAGCAACTAATTTAACTCACAAAGTTCATAAAAAATCAATTCCATGTGTACACACATGTATGGATATTTAAGATTATATTTAAATACCATGAACATCCCTCCATCCCTGATGCCCCTCTCTCATAGATATGTGGGATTCTGTTGATCTTCTTTGTCATTCATCCTCCATGATATATATATCTACGGTGGATATTTACAATTATTTTTTTTAAATGACTGATTTAAAATAAATTCAAAATAGATTTCAGAAAATTAATGTAATTTATTGTACACAAATTATGTAAAACACAAATTTCAAAGCACTAATGGATGTGTGAAACGCAGTTTAAGAAAAAAAATATTATAAAAATGATAATTTCACCAAATTTCACTTTACATGGTGGGAGCACACTTGGTATAAAAGTGAAAAAAAACACATTGTCACCAAAAAAGAATTCAAACTCCATTTAAACAAAAAAATTTGAAGTCCCCGCATTTTAATTTCATAAAAATGTGAAGTTCACCACTTTTTGCAAATGTGAAGTTCACCAAGTGGTGCTTTACATGGTGTGGTGGGAGCACACTTGTTATATAATTGAAAACAGAACATGGTCATTAAAAAAGGCGCATTTATATGTACACAACACACACATATCCAAGATATGTTACAATGTCGATCAATAAATTTTGAAGGAGAGTGTCTCAACACTAATTCATCTTTGAGAGATGAATCTTGAATTTTCGAAGAAGAGCATCTCAAAACTATTTCATCTTTGAGAGATGAATCTTGAATTTTTAAAGAAGAGCGTCTCAACACTGATTCATCTTTGAGAGATGAATTTGGAATTGGCATTACCTCATATAATTCTAATTCATATATTAATTCATCTTTGATAGATGAATCCGGAATTTTCATTACCCTACGCAATATAGCAGCAAACATCTTATTCACATTTGTACAATCTCTTAAACTAAGAAATTGAAATTGGCTTACAATATTGTTTGCTATTCCATGCAGTTCTTTTAGCCTCTCCTTCTTAACTTGGCACACACCATTCATCTGGTTTCACACAAGTTCAGAATTGGGGAAAACTACAATTGCATTTGATCCATACTCCATAGCTATTCCCAAGCCTTTTATCAATCCAATATAATATGCCTTGTTGTTTGTTGTTCTTCTCGTTATATTCATTTTTCTTTGGACGACTTTGTTAGTCACAATATTGGAAAGAACTTATGTAATCATTTCTTTCCCTGGATTGGGATATCAAGAAAGTTCTATGCATAATTTCCATTTTTCAACCATATTTAATGGTTTTTTAATCCCTGAAAAAAAAAGAATCAATAAAAATATATATTAAATTGGCATTTATTTGAAATGCATGGGAGACATGACACAATATCATGAGATAAATGAAGAATTTCTATTTAGATCTATTCCAGAGATTGACTGTAGGGGCATTTACTAGATATGTCACCTTTTATAAAAGATGAGATCCAGAGGCTACCTGGCCCTTTACAGACTCTGCCTATAAAACTTGTAGAACTTAACACTACATGTCCCAATTATACCCTATGAAGGGTGTAGAGGACCCGTGGAGTCACTCACACTACTTTACATAGACATAAGGGTGTATAATAATGCATTTGTTTTACATTGAATAATTTTCATTTTAAATTAAGAATCTATTTGAAACAATTACCTATATAAGGTTTAAAACCTATATGTTTTGTATCAAATTGAACTTTTGGTTTTAATGGGAAAATTTTATGGCTAATGTGTTTTTTCTCGAAATGTGATACACCCCATTAAAATGGGAGATATATCAAAATGATTCCTATATTGTAATAAAATATAGATGCATAAATTCAATGACCATAGTTTTGAGAAATAAAAGTCCAAAATGGAAGAGTTGTTTGTGACCAAATATCAACGCTAATATGGATATATATCTTCTTCATTAAAAGGATTTTTCTAGAATGATGTCCACTAAGTTGGAAAGAAGGGAAAGTATCACAATTATATGTTAATGTGCATGTGTTTTACATTGAATATTTTTCATTTTAAATTAAGAATCTATTTGAAACAATTACCTATATATAAGGTTAAAACATATTTGTTTTCTATCAAATCACTTTTGGTTTCAATGTGAAACGTTTATGGCTAATTTGTTTTTCTCGAAATGTGATACACCCAATTAAAATGGGAGATATATCGAAATTAATCCTATGGCGTAATAAAATAGTTTCAAGTAGTTTAAAAATATAGATGCATAAATTCAATGAGCATAGTTTTGAGATATAAAAGTCCAAACTGGAATAGTTGTTTGTGAACAAATATCAGTGGATCACTATGGATATATTTGCTTCATTAAAAAAGATTTTTCTAGAATGATGTCCACTAAGTTTGGAAGAAGGGAAAGTATCACAATTATTATGTTAATGCATGTGTTTTACATTCAATATTTTTCATTTTAAATTAAGAATATGTTTTAATAAGGTTAAAACCTATGTTTTGTATTAAATTGAACTCTTGGTTTCAATGGGAAACTTTTATGGCTAATGTGTTTTTTCTCGAAATTTGATACACCCCATTAAAATGGTAGACATATATAAATGATTCCGATGATGAAATAAAATAGCTTCAAGTAGTTTAAATATAAGGTTAAAACCTATATGTTTTGTATCAAATTGAACTTTTGGTTTCAATGGGAAAATTTTATGCCTAATGTGTTTTTTCTCGAAATGTGATACACCCGATTAAAATGGGAGATATATCGAAATGGTTCCTATGTTGTAATAAAATATAGATGCATAAATTCAATGAGTATAGTTTTGAGATATAAAAGTCCAAAATGGAAGAGTTGTTTATGAACAAATATCAATGCCACTATGGATATATAGCTGCTTCATTAAAAGCGATTTTTCTAGAATGATTTCCATTAAGTTGCAAAAAAGGGAAAGTGTCGCAATTATATGTTAATGTGCATTTGTTTTACATTGAATATTTTTCATTTTAAATTAAGAATCTATTTGAAACAATTACCTATATATAAGGTTAAAACCTATATGTTTCATATCAAATCACTTTTGGTTTCAATGGGAAACTTTTATGGCTAATGTGTTTTTCTCAAAATTTGATACACCCCATTAAAATGAGAGATATATCGAAATGAATCCTATGGTGTAATAAAATAGTTTCAAGTAGTTTAAAAATATAGATGCATAAATTCAATGAGTATAGTTTTGAGATATAAAAGTCCAAAATGGAATAGCTGTCTATGAACAAATATCAATGGATCACTATGGATATATTTGCTTCATTAAAAAACATTTTTCTAAAAGGATGTCCACTAAGTTTGGAAGAAGGGAAAGTATCACAATTATATATGTTATTTCATGTTTTTTACATTGAATATTTTTCATTTTAAATTAAGAATCTATTTGAAACAATTACCTAGATATAAGGTTAAAACCTATGTTTTGTATCAAATTGAACTTTCGGTTTCGATGGGGAACTTTTATGGCTAATGTGTTTTTTCTCGAAATGTGATACACCCCATTAATATGGTAGACATATCCAAATGATTCCTATGGTGAAATAAAATAGTTTCAAGTAGTTTAAAGATAAGGTTAAAACCTATGTGTTTTGTATGAAATTGAACCTTTGGTTTCAATGGGAAACTTTTATGGCTAATGTGTTTTTTCTCAAAATGTGATACACCCCATTAAAATGGGAGATATATCGAAATGATTCCAATGTTGTAATAAAATATAGATGCATAAATTCAATGAGCATAGTTTTGAGGTATAAAAGTCCAAAATGAAAGAGTTGTTTGTGAACAAATATCAATGGCACTATGGATATATATTTGCTTCATTAAAAGGGATTTTTCTAGAATGATGTCAACTAAGATGGAAAGAGGGGAAAGTATCACAATTATATGTTAATGTGAATGTGTTTTACATTGAATATTTTTCATTTTAAATTAAGAATCTATTTGAAACAATTACCTATATATAAGGTTAAAACCTGTATGTTTTGTATCAAATCACTTTTGGTTTCAATAGGAAACATTTATGGCTAATGTGTTTTTCTCGAAATGTGATTCACCGAATTAAAATGGGAGATATATCAAAATGAATCCTATGGTGTAATAAAATAGTTTCAAGTAGTTTAAAAATGTAGATGCATAAATTCAATGAGCATAGTTTTGAGATATAAATGTCCAAAATGGAATAGTTGTCCGTGAACAAATATTAGTGGATAATTATGGATATATTTTCTTCATTAAAAAAGATTTTTCTAAAAGGATGTCCACTAAGTTTGGAAGAAGGGAAAGTACCACAATTATATATGTTAATGCATGTGTTTTACATTGAATATTTTTCATTTTAAATTAATAATATATTTGAAACAATTACCTATATAACGTTAAAACCTATGTTTTTTATCAAATTTGACTTTTGGTTTCAATGGGAAACTTTTATGGCTAATGTATTTTTTCTCTAAATGTGATACACCCCATTAAAATGGTAGACATATAAAAATGATTCCTATGGTGAAATAAAATAGTTTCAAGTAGTTTAAAGATAAGGTTAAAACCTATGTTTTGTATCAAATTGAACTTTTGGTTTCAATGGGAAAATTTTATTCCTAATGTGTCTTTTCTTGAAATGTGATACACCCCATTAAAATGGTAGACATATAGAAATGATTCCGATGCTGAAATAAAATAGTTTCAAGTAGTTTAAAGATATAGATGCATAAATTCAATGAGCATAGTTTTGAGGTATATAAGTCCAAAATGGAATAGTTGTTGGTGAACAAATATCAGTTGATAATTATGGATATATTTGCTTCATTAAAAGGGATATTTCTCGAAGGATGGACTAAGTTGGAAAGAAGGGAAAATATCACAATTATATGTTAATGTGCATGTGTTTTACATTGAATATTTTTCATTTTGTTAAGAATCTATTTTCGAGGGATATTTCTAGATGGACTAAGTTGGAAATAATATCACAATTATATGTTAATGTGAATGTGTTTTACATTGAACATTGAACATTTTGTTAAGAATCTATTTTCAAAACAATAACTATATACTTGGTTAAAACCTATGTTTTGTATCAAATTACTTTTTGTTTCTAAATAATATGTTTTTTACATTCAATATTTTTCATTTTATTAAAAATCTATTTGAAACGATTAAATTATATAAGGTTAAAACCTATGTTTTGTATCAAATCACTTTTGGTTTCAATGAGAAACTTTTATGGCTAATTTTTGTTTTACATTGAATATAAAAGTTTTTTTCTCTCTCTCATTGTTTGAGACCATGGATATGAAAATGAAAAACTTCTATTTAGATATAGGTGCATTTACTGGATATATCACCTTTCATAAAAGATGAGATCCAGAGGCTACCTAGCCCTTTACATACTCTACCTATAGAACTTGTAGAAGTTAACACTACCTATCCCAATTATACCCTATGAAGCGTGTAGAGGACCCGTGGAATCACTTAGACTACTTTACATAGACATAAGGGTGTATAACAATGCATGTGTTTTACATTGAATATTTTTCATTTGAAATTAAGAATATATTTGAAACAATTACCTATATAAGACGTAAGGGTGTATAAGAATGCAAGTGTTTTACATTGAATATTTTTCATTTTAAATTAAGAATATATTTGAAACAATTACCTATATAAGGTTAAAACCTATATGTTTTGTATCAAATCACTTTTGGTTTCAATGGGAAACTTTTATGGCTAATGTGTTTTTATCGAAATGTGATACACCCCATTAAAATGGGAGATATATCGAAATGATTCCTATGTTTTAATAAAATTTAGATGCATAAATTCAATGAGCACCATTTTGAGATATAAAAGTCCAAAATGGAAGATTTGTTTGTGAAAAAATATCAATGCCACTATGGATATCTGCTTCATTAAAATGGATTTTTCTATAATGATGTCCACTAAGTTGGAAAGAAGGGAAAGTATCACAATTATATGATAATGTGCATTTATACATTGAATATTTTTCATTTCATTAAAAATCTATTTGAAACATTAACTATATAAGGTTAAAGCCTATGTTTTCTATCAAATTAATTTTGGTTTCAATGGGAAACTTTTATGGCTAATGTGTTTTTCTCGAAATGTGATACAACCCATTAAAATGGGAGATATATCGAAATGAATCCTATGGTGTAATAACATAGTTTCAAATAGTTTATAAATATAGATGCATAAATTCAAAGAGCATAGTTTTGAGATATAAAATTCCAAAATGGAACAATTTTCTGTGAAAAAATATCAGTGCATCACTATGGATATATTTTCTTCATTAAAAAGATTTTTCTAAAAGGATATCATACGAATTACATAACTAGGCTAGATTTTCAAGGTACACATTTCCATTAAATCAAATCACCTATGTTTTGTATCAAATAACTTTTGGTTTCAATGGGAAAATTTTAGGGCTAATTTGTGTTTTACATTGAATATAAAAGTTTTTTTTCTCTCTCTCATTGTTTGATACCATGGATATGAAATTGAAAAACTTTTATTTAGACCTATTCCAGAGATTGACTATACGACATTTACTAGATATGTCACCTTTCATAAAAAATGAGATCCAGAGGCTACCTGGCCCTTTACAGACTCTGCCTATATAACTTGTAGAAGTTAACACTAAATGTCCCAATTATACCCTATGAAGAGTGTAGAGGACCCGTGGAATCACTCAAACTAATTTACGTAGACATAAGGGTGTATAAGAATGCATGTGTTTTACATTGAATATTTTTCATTTTAAATTAATAATCTATTTTAAACAATTACCTATATAAGGTTAAAACCTATTTTTTGTATCAAATCACTTTTGGTTTCAATGGTTTGTTTATTGGCTAATGTGTTTTTATCAAATCACTTTTAGTTTTGAAATATATTATGGAATCTTCTATAACCACTTATAAGGCCTATCAATATGTAATTAGAGCACAATGTATATGAGAAGTTGATACAATTACATGATTAAAAATTAGTAGAGATAAGAAGTGTTTCTATAATATGGGATGACTGGTTAGACTACAGGTTTCCACAGATTAAGCTTACTTAGTAACTAAGATGTAACCATGACTATTATTACTAAAAGTAAAGTACCAGTGATAGTTAACAGTAGATGATTTGTTTCCCTTTGCTTAAACTGATTTGTATGCCCCTGATAAATCTATTGAGCTAACTGTCAATATAGAGAGCTAAACTAAGGACTGTCATCTAACTCAAGAGGAAGAGTTATTTCAATTCCTCTCTGTAACTGAAAACAGATCTGATTACATTGTGGTCCTCAACAATCTGTGTTTTTTTATGCTGCAATTATATGAATCAGCAGCTAATGATCAATTCAGAGACTTGAAATAAGGACTGTCATCTAAATCAAGAGGAAGAGTTATTTCAATTCCTCTCTGTAACTAAAAACAGTAATGGCTAATTTTGGTCCTCAACAATGTGTTTTTTTTGTTACTTCTATTGTATGAATCAACCGAAGGTAACCATAAGAAATGCTTCTTTAAATGGATTTTTATTTCTTACCTTGGTTTCTCATAAGATTCTACAGCAATTCATGTCCATTCTGATCTTTCCCCTAGGGCCTATACATTGTGTGGGTTTTGGCACCATAAATCTTGGCGCTTTTGTTTGTTGTCATCTGTACTGTATCTGTTGATTTTCTCTATATTAATGGTGGATCTACATAGAATATTAGACATATATTAATAGAGGTTTTTTTCTTTTTATAAATGGTTATTTGTGTGGTTTTTTGTCTTTCCTAAATGCTTATTCTTGTGGTTCAAGTAATAATGGATTTTCTTTTACTGGTGATTATGCTTTTGGATCTAACAAGGATTATTCTGTGTGTGATGGTAGTGAGGTACCACAGCTTGGAGATTCTTTAACTCGGAACAAACTATTGAGTTATTCTGGAATACTTTCTACATCAAGATTAATAAGTATTTATCTAGTTATTCTATACAGTCGAATGTTTCTCTCTATCACCATGAGGTTATTAGGTTGTTGATTAGATTGAAAGAATTTAAATATAATGGTGAATCTTTTAGATAGGAAGAGTTGTTGATTTTATAGAAAATAATAGAAGATATGACTACGCATTTTGAGGAAAAAAGTGTTTTAAAAGTGTTCCTGGCTTGGTTAAACTTTTAATTGGTCTTGGGCTTATTACTGCTAAGAAATATCTATAGCAGAATATGGCTCATCTATCCAGCCAAAATTTAAACCATATTAATGTGTTGGGTCAATATTCTCTGGAGGCAATAATGATTCATGTACTTGGGGCAGTGTTTAATCCTTTACAGGATTTATCCGTCGTTAGGGTCTCTACCTTGATTCAATAGATTGATTCTACTGTGAGAGTTCAAGCAGAGAATATTTTGCTAGTTCAAGGAGAGAATAAAGCAGCGGGTAATGATAATGTTTAGTTCTCTTTCAACAAAGGTCACAAACTAAAAGTTTCTAGGAGCGATTATGCTATTGAGGTCAGCTTGGTCAAGTTCATGGTTTAACGCAAAGGGGACTTTAAGCTGAGACAAAAAATAAAATCCTCATTTACACCACTTCTGATTGACCAAAAATTATGGGTTTTTGTATAATACCCTAAATTTAGCTTCACAAAGATATAAAATAGGGATATAAAACATTAATCAGTGGCATTTTAGGTATAGCTGGGGCATTCTACTTTCAATTGAAAATATATTATTTTTTTCCTGCTAACAAAAAGGTTGAATCGGGTGTATTTCTACTTGATAGAGAAATCTTAATAGTTTTTGAGACGTGGACATTTTTCCCTATAAAATAAACTTGAGAAATAATTTTCAAGTCCCCTTATCACCAATGTCTGCAAACAGAGATTTAACTGACATTTTGCAATGATTGCACAGTTACAACTGTAATGTTGTAAAAATCCAAAAAAAAAAAGTATCAAAACTAACCAGCACTTCTGCACTTCACTACATCCCTAAGAGTAGCTTAGAAAACCCATAATTCTCTTGGAACATATAACATTCAATCATTTTAGAGAAGGAAAACTGGTGGATTATACTTACCAATAAATTTGCTTAATGTCGCCGCAACAATTCAACAAAATATGATCAGCAACAGAGCAGCAGCAATGCCACAAAAATTGCTTAATGTCACCACAAAAATTCAACAAAATATGATCAGAAACAGAGAAGAAGAAATAGAAACACGCGAAACAAAGAAAATGTAAACAAAAAAATGCAAAAATGAGGATGGTTTGCAGACGATATGTTTATAAAATATAGTTCGGTTGAACTATTTTAAAAGTTCCGCCAAACTAATAGTCTGGCTGAACTAAAAGTTCAGTCGAACTGTTGTTGCCGGTTTCCCCATCTCCGACAAAAAATCTGTTTTCCCACGCTATCAGTATGCCATCAATCTAAACGACAGAATGAGTTTGACCGAACTATTTCCGAAAAAAAAAATCGCCCCCGATTCTCACAAAAGTGTAACCCAACTTCACATTTTCACCCAAGGGTTTTTATCTTAGGCTTTCTCCAGATAAATATTTTCATTATGCAATTAAAATTCTCTCTCTTTCATGTTTTGTGATTTCAAGATCTAATTTTTTTTTCGCAATTGGTAGTGTAGATTCATTTGTAATGCTTTAGTATATAAAATCAGGAATCACTCTAAAAGAGAATAATACAATTTTTTTCTATGTAGGTTATTCAAATTTGCAGATCTAATCTTCAGGACCATCAATAGGATCAAGATGTCTTTCTCTAGATTGAGACTTGAATATTCCCTTGAGGGTAGTTTGAATTACATAGCTATGAGATACACGATGGAAGTAGTGTTGGAAGACAACATGTTGAAGGAATTCATAGAAATTTTTATTCATAAGCCTCCATCAACAAATGCTCAAGATCTAGCGGCATGGAAGAAGAATGTAGAAAAGCCAAGAAGGATTCGATTGGAAGGTGTTCGAGAACATATTTTATCGAACCTCCATGGAAAGGAAAATACATATGCAATGTGGAAGGCCTTAATATATTTTTTTTAGAACAACAATGACCACAAGAAACTAGCACTGAAGGAAAAGCTTAGAAAAAGAGAGATGGAGAAGGACAACACAATACAAAAATACTTGACCAAGTTCACTCAGTGTCAGGATGAGCTTGGATGTGTTGTTGTTACAATTTGCGAGGATGATCTGGTGAGTGTAGAACTTCTACGCCTTCCCAAGAGCTGGAAAAACTACCAGGATTCCATGAATGGGAGGGAGAATCTACCAGAGTGGGAGCAATTGTCGTCATACTTGTTAGAAGAAGAGATTCGATGGAAAAACATAAATGGATCCTCATCAAATCATGATGATGAGGAGAATTGTGAATTTGGTGGAAAGGAAAATGAAGGGAAAGGTAAAGCAAGGTCATCCCATTCCAAATCAGATTCTTGTCAAGATGGAAAGAAGAAAGGCTTGTCAAATATTAATTTTTTTCACTTTCATGAGATGCCACACTCTGCAACGAAGTGTGCACACAAGAAGTAAAAAAATAAGACTTTGGAGCGATAGGTGAAGCACTTTATTCAAAATTCGAGTTGGTATTCACTATCATATCATGCATGGTGTCATCAGTGATGGGTTATATGTGGTACTTGGATAGTGTATCCTCATTCCATATGACCAGAAACGAATATTTCTTCAGCAATTTGGAGGAGAAGGATCTCCAGATGCACATTGAGATGGGAGATGATGGGATTTATAGCCTGGCTAACATCAGTTCTATTACCTTTCAGAGGGATTCTAGTTCTCCTCTCTCATTGAAAGTTGTCATGTATGTTCCTTTTTTAAAGAAGAACTTACTTTTAGTTTCTACATTGGAATAACATGGCTACGATGTGATACTTAGAAAAGGAAAGGCATTCCTTCATCACATATCCATGGGACAAGTGAATAATATTGGGGTTCAAATAAATAACCTCTAAAAAATGGATGTAGAATATTGTGCTTCCTTGAGCATGAAAGAAAATAAGGTGGATATCCAAGACATCGATGAATTATGGCATAGAATATTTGGCCATCTACATGATGGAGCTTTGACTATCATGCAAAAAACATGTACAAGCCTTCCCAAGGGTTCACCTGAGCAATACGATACATGCAAAGGTTGTACATTGGCGAGGTACACAAAAGCCACCTTTCATGATAAGGACAATTGAGTCAAAGATATCCTTCAAAGAGTTCACTCAAATGTGCGTGGACTGTTCTTGACAACCTTCATGGCCAAGAACAAGTATTATGTGATTTTTGTAGATTATTTTTAACGTATCTGTTCTATTTTATTCATGTAGAATACATATCTACTATTCTCAAAATTTTATGAGTTCAAAGCACATGTCAAGAAATTCACAGGAAATAAGGTGATGTCTTTGAGGAGAGATAATGGTGGACAATACGTGCAGAATTAATTCAAAAAAATTTGTTCATCATAAGGCATTTACCAAGAATTGATAGCACCTTATAATCCACAACAAAATTGGGTTGCAGAAAGAAATAATAGAAGCTTTTCCAGAGTTGCATGAGCAATGTTACATGATCAAGGCCTACCATTGCACTTGTGGGAAGAAGCATGCAACACAATTGTGCATGTACAAAACATAATTCCTCATTCAATCCTCAGGATGAGTACACCAGAAGAAGCCTTTTATGTTAATAAGCTAGATGTGGCACACTTTAGAATTTTGGTTAAATTGTTTACTATCATGTTAGCAACGATTCATGAAAAAATATTGAGCCAATAGCTAAGTTGGGAAAATTTATGGGGTAAACAGATACACCTCACAACTATCAAGTGTACCTTCCATCTCAGAAGATGATAGTGGTTCATAAATATGTGAAATTTCATGAAGGAAAGGCCATGGGAATTTACCTTGAGAGAGAGGTTTAAATGCATATAGTTGAGGAGATCTTAGCTCCAAAATAAGAACCTCAATATGTGGATAAGCCACAAGTATAGGAATAGAGAGTGGAAGCACCCACTAAAGTAGAGACATACAGAGATGGAAGGAAGCACACCAGAGAGGCTGACATGTTGATGCACGATGGTAGAGAGAATGTGGGAGCACCCACATCATAGTGAAGGAAAATAAGGTCACCAGATAGATACATTAGCTATATGGCTCTTATGAGTGAGAGTGTAGAGACCAATATGGGTTGATTCCATGGTTGATGATTATGACTCCATTATTAGAAAGAGTGCATGGGAAGTTGTTCCAATACTAGAGGAAAAGTTAGTTGTAGGATCAACATGGATCTACAAGGTGAGGCAAGAAACATATGGGAGTGTGGAGAAACACAAGGCCAAATCTGTGGCCAAGGGGTTCTCTCAGGTAGAGGGAGCAGATTACGAGGATACCTTTACTTCAATAGCAATGCATTGTTTTATCATATCTATACTTTCCCTTTCAAACAAGATGGGATGGAAAATACATCATATGGAAGTAAGGACAAATTTCCTTTATGGTTTGATTGAGGAAAGGTGTACATAGAGAATCTAGAATGTTTTGATAACTTTTACAGAGATTCACATGTGTTCAAACTCAAGCTATCATTTTATGGAATGAAACAAGCACCTCGTGCTTGGTACACTAAGATTGACAACTACTTCACCATCTTGGGCTTCACCAAAAGTGAAGCAAATATGAACCTTTACCATATTATGGTAGAAGGTAGATTATTTATTATACTCTTATATGTCAATGATTTTATTCTAACAGGTGATGAGAAGATGATCAATTCATGAAAAGGGGATCTTGCAAGAGAATTTGAGATGAAGGACAAGGGGCTCTTGCATTGTTTCCTTGGTTTGGATATTTGGAAAAGAGATGGGAAATTTTTTTCTCTTAGGGAAATTATGCCAATAAGATAATAGAGAAGTTTCACATGGTCAGTAGAAAACCCATGGAGACTCCTCTATCACAGAATTTAGGGAAGGAAGATGCTACTTCGGGTGTCATAATTAAAGATACCATTTACAAGCATATTGTGGGTTCAATGATGTACTTGGTGAACACACTACCAAACATTTTTATGTAGTTAAAAAACTTATTAAAGCTATGGTTAAGAAAACCAAGCTTTATTGGAAGGAATCCAAATGTGCGTTGAGATATCTCAGAGGCACCACATATTTTGGTATTTGGTACAAATAAATAGAGGGAGTGAACCTTCAAGTATTCATAGTTGTAGATTGGGAAGTGATTCCATCCGACAGGAAGAGCACATTAGGGGGAATCTTCAGTATTGGGTCAACAAATGTTTTTGAAACAACAAGAAGAAAAGATCAGTTTCACTTATTTTAGTAGAACTATAGCACATGGATGCTAGTCAAGCAACTTACGAGGCTATCTAGAATATGAAGATCCTTGCTAGATTTTTGGTCAACAGATTGATCCGATGGTGATTTATTGTGATACGTAGAGTTGCATCAAACTCTCTTTTAATCAAATTTTTAATGATATGTCCAAGCATATCAACATTCAGTATCACCATCATAGAGATTTTTTGCAGAGGAGGATTATGCTATTAGAGTAAATTCCTAGATAGGAGAAATATGCAGACATATTGATAAAGGCACTATCAAGAAGAAAATTTGAGTTCCATACATGCAGGATTGGGGTATCAGACAATCCCTTTCTTGCTGAGAGGGAGTGTTGAAAGTGACACCAAGAAAGGCTTCTAATTTAATTTTCCCTTGAATTAAATTAGAAGAAAATTGTAATTCCACATCACATGATAGATTTTACGACTTAAATATGTTAGGATGACTTATTTGGTTTAGTTAATTCAAGTTGAGGGTTAAACTAGAGGCATGTAGAGTGTCTCCTATTTCTTAGTAGCCCTGGTTGAGTTGCATTTAATTAACTCAAATTATGTGAGCTAAATTTCGTAAGCTAGTCCTAACTAATAGAGGAACTAGTAGGAGGTTAGACAGTGGGGTGTCCCTTCATGTTTTAAACCATCTAGCTAATAATTCACTCATAAAAAACTCATTTATGCCAGTTCTGAGAAAGACCCAGTTGATATTGGAGTTCAAGGGAAGTGTACTATCAATTGTATAATTATAAGAATTGTATAGGTGGTACATGCAGTAAAAGGAATAACCCTAATGGATTTGTTAGTATGGATTGGGAATTTCCCTAACTAATATGGCCTAATTACCCAAGGAAACTACACAAGGAAATATGGACTTACGAAAACAAGAAATTGTTTAAGTATTGAGCCAGTCTTGTCTAAGAATCATTGAGATAGATAGAGATAATGTAGAGGATTCTCATCTTGGAGAAAAAAATTAAAAAATTCTGATATTATTTGGCTTATACAATATACCAATATTGGGGTTTTTAACTAAGGCTTTAACTAGCGAAATATTTGTGTTGTACGACTGAAATTCTTTCTCTTTAATGTTTTTTGATTTCAAGATCTAAATTGGTTTCTGCAATTGGTAGAGTAGATTGAAGTATAATTTTTTAGCATATTACAATTATCGGTTGAATCTACGTGGCTTTCCTACAATATTTATTACAAAAAACTAATATTCATAATAGCATATGAGTAAACACACCGCCATTGTACCTATTCAAGTAATTTTTTTCACAACTTGAGACCTTATGTGCTACCATGTTACATGTTTATATTTAAAAAAAGTATTACAAAAACCTTAGGGAATAAAACCCATCCATGGCTAGGATTTACAATTTTGACCAACTTCTCTAGGGTGTACATGCACTATTGTAGTTCTCCATAGCACTTTTTCTCCTTCACCAACCCTTAGCACCATTGAACCCATTTATATTTTCTCATCCATGCAACGTCTTGAACCTTCTCTAACTATATACCTAAGATGTTTATCATATATTTTTTGTTCTTTCACTCGACAATTATCCATGGTGCTCATATAACCTTGACCTAGCATTCCAATATTATATTCACTTCTTAAATCCATGTGATATCTCATTGGCCAAACAATCAAAATTAATGTGGCATAGATCCATCCCAACAACCACTAAATCATTTTTCTTAACTACAAGTTTCTTAGGAGCAACATTTATTTAATATATAAGTATTGATATTCAAGGTAAGTTTATAAATAGTGCATATCATCCCTAGTCGTAGGTTGACCATAAATTGTCGAAACATGCCCCCACTCAGTAGTGGATGGTCGTAACTTATCCAAAATCACCTATTCTCATTAGTGGTTCATCTTTTGGGACAATGGAGAATATAGAAATATTTTTATCTTTTTCTAATACTTCTTTGTGTCAATCATTTTCATTAAAAGCTCGGCCACCAACTCACAATCCAATAATTCATCCTGGGTGTTAGAGATCGATTGTGATTACCTAAATACTTTCCCACTCCAACCTTAGAAACATAGTCAGCTATTCGTCTGAACTAGAAACTTCCTTATTTACAACTTTACAATTTGGCACATAGGATAGATCAATACTCAATCCTTGATCCTAGGTAAATCAAATAGATGCAGCATCTTCGCTACCAATGTCTTACCATGCATGAGAACATCCACTATGATATAACCCTTTCTAAATGTTAATGTTCAGAGATAGTTCTGTTCATTTCACACAACCTTGTAATGTTGTTATATGTCTCAGAATATACCATTATTTGAGAGCACATGTTATTCACAAATTATACTCTGAAACCCATCACCATAATTCACAAAAATCCACTGTTAAAACTGTAGTAATTCCTTGTAGCCTACACATGACCCTTGAGGTTTATCCTCAACATCTTTATCTAGGGTGCTAGCCATTGATAAATATCACCTCCTCTTTCATTAATAACATTCATGCTCTTCTCCTTTTCTCACACACCACATGAGATTTTTTGTTTGCTTGTTCATTCCATAATTATTACAAATATTATTTTCGGGATATATACCTAAGGTCAATTAGTCTCATCTCTTCTTTATCACTCTTAGGAGGAGTATTATTCTTTGCAAGAAAATTCCCTACAAATGTTTTGCATAGCCTCCTAGTTCAACCTCACGCCACATCAAATCGTCATGGAGTTCAAGTTTTTCCTCTATAAATTTTAAAAATCTCAACGAGTGGTCATGGTATTTTTTCCACATTGTTCCTCTGCACTCAAGCCTTCAGTCCACCATCAAGATATGATACTATTTTTTAGTAAAATGAGGGAGAGAGAAAATTATACATGGAAAAGACATAACAACAATAATACATGAACACCATACAAAATCTTGAATAATAGATATATTACTCCATGGCCCAAAAGTGCATGGTAATGGATTCATCTCTTCTTTAAATAGGCTTCATAACATGACAATACCAGGGGGAAAACCATGAGTTATCAAGTTTTTGGGGCGCAGCAAGTAAATTATTATTAATATGAGACAGTTTACATAACACTACATATATATATATATATATATATATATATATATATATATATATATATATATATGAATATATATATATATATATATATATATATATATACATATATATATATACATACATACATACATATACATACATACATACATACATATATATATATATATATATATATATATATATATACAAAATTTATTATTCAAAATTATTTATTTCCTATAATATATATTCTACACGTGTAATACAATGAAAAAGTTACGATGATCATTTCTTAAAAAAAATCCATAAAATACAAAGTATAGAAAATGTGCAGGTTATGATGAAATGTGTGACAATTTGAGGATTAACATCAAGTTAAAAGAAGAAAAACACATTAGAACATTTAATATTAGGCACAATATTTTAAAAAAGGAATGATTCATTATGTTTTTTATTATGTAATTCATATGTATCAGTTCTGTAAAAGTGTATGGAGTGATTGATCCTTCAGAATTGGACTTTGTTATGTCATTAGGAACCTATGTTCTGGAATAGGGCGTCGATAATTTAAATTTACTTATAAATAATCATTAGGTGGAGGGAAGGGATTTATCCACCATATAATATTCTTAGTAGTATACACAAATCAAAGGTTGAGATTTATTTCCAAAGAAGTTATTGTTTTTTTCCCTTTTAATTAAATTCATTAACTATTTTTTTTCATATGAACAACTCTCATATGAAATGTGTTATGTTATTTTGGGAATTCATCATTGATAATACATTGTACTATCTCATGATATGATAACAATACATATTCATAGATTAAGCATTTCCATGATAAAGTGGAGGTGAATATTTATGGTTAAGAATCTTGTTACATGTTTCTTTTTAGGTATATGTGTGTGTGTGTGTTTAACTTATATATTAATTTATTTTATCTTTAGTAATATAAATAATTATTTTAAATCATTTTATAATATAGTTTGGGTAAAAATGTGAAGGTGGGTTACACTTTCATGAGAAACTTGTTTAGAAATTTCATTTTCCCCACAGTTTGGCCAAACTTTTAGAAAGTTTAGCTGAAGTTTTGAAAATAATTTAGCCAAAATGTTTATGTCGTTAACATTGACAACATATTGAGGGCGTGGGTAAACAGATTTTTGGCTAGAGATGGGAAAACCAACAACAACAGTTCGGCCAAAATTTTTAAATTAACTCGGCTGAAATTTTTGTTATAAATATACTGGCCCCTAGACTGCAACAAGTTTTAGTTATTGTTGCACTCCTCTGTTTTTCTTGCTGCTCTGCTCTATTTCTCTCGATGCTCTCTTTGTCTCGTTGTTTCTTTTTTGTTTTTATCGCTGCTATGCTTCTCATCGTTGTGATATTGCGTTGTCGTCTCATTGTTGCAAGCGTAAGGAGGGGAGAAAGCGAAGGTGAGACTCTGTTATTTTTATGCTCTATTTTATTTTCATTTTCATTTTTTTTTAATTTAATTTTTTGTGTTTGCAATTTTTAGATGTGTTTGGTGCTCGTTGTGCGCACTCTCTTTGTCTGATCGTTTTGTGTGCTCTCTCTGTTTGGTCCCTGTGCGTGATCTTGTTGTCTTCTCGTCATGCATGCTCTCACTGTCTACTTGTCATTTCAAGGTATTTCTTGCTATCCAGGATTTAATAGATGCCCTATCCCTTATACTGATGATACAATTCATATATTAATCCACCAATCACTTATTCAAATTAATCATGTAGAATCTTACTCTTGTAATGAGTTATGATAGCTGTTACTACTATAGTTTAATTACAGGAATTCTTATAAGGGTAACATACTGGTTTCATTAGTAGTAGTGATTAGCATGATTAGGTTATATAAGTACACATAACAAGTCAATAGTGATCTCAATACGAAGAGGGAAACAAGCACATGTTAACTAAAATTATTTCTTATATGTTTACTCGTAGTACAATGTACATATCCTTATAGTAATGGATAAAGTGAATCAATGGGATTACTAGTCAATAGCTAACCTGTTGAAAGATGTGTAAAATAACTTGTTTCATCAGCACTATCAATCCATGTTTTTACAGTAATTAGATCCATATAACTAAAATACAACTTAACTGGATAAACCCATTTAGCCTTTTCGTATACCCTTACATAGAACATCACTGAGCTTATTGTAAAAATGGAACAGAATAAAGCATGAAAGAAAATGAAACAAAAAGCTTCCTTAATTACCTTCCCTATAGCTTCACATGGCACTGCTTAAATATAGATCTTCTAAAATTTAAGACTAAGGCAACTATTACGGCAAGTAAGAGAGAAAGAAAGTGTCCAGAGAGGTAAGAATTTAGCTATTCCAGCATAAGGCAGCTTACTGGTACAGACTAATAAGCTAGTCTATGAAGGTGGCCCCTCTAAAATACTAATGAGCTAGCCTATCAATCATCAGTCAGTCCCATTATCAGTCATTTTCAGGCTTTTTCCCATTCAATTATTCACCCTTACCCTCCATTTAGAGTACGTCGTTACTGGTTAAAACACACAGTAGGATTTTTTGTATTTCTCCTTAATGAGTAAGCGCACTAATTGCTCTTACCATGCCTCTAGATTATCTTGAGTAGATGGTTAAGGAAACATGGTATGAAAAACGTAGAATGATCAGACATTGTGTATGATTAGGTTTTAGCAATAAGTGCCACTAATTGGATATTAAAGCTCATAAGAAGTAACACATAATTTACACACTACCTTATCTACTTAGTGTTACTATTTATATTCTCTATTATTAGTCATTATTTCATTATTCTCTATTATAGAATGTTCATTATGTGATTCCTACTCAAGAAAAGGTGCATGGGTAGATTCTTTGTTTTCATCATTATCTGTAAATGATTCCAAATCTTGCGTACAATAATAAGAACCATCAATACAGTGACCTATCCGTAAATTAAACTATGCTTAGGATAAGATGTAAATTCACGATGTATGCACTGGTGGGTTTACAGGATAGGTCACTCTGATTCCACAGAGAATTATACAAGCATTATTCTCACTGATATAATTTGTTGAACCCACTATCTTTGATATGTGTAATATTTTGAGGGTTTTCCTAATGTTCTCTTATATCGATCTGTGTAATATTTTGAGGATTTTTCCAATGTTCTCCTATGTCGGAAGCCCTGTCATCCCTTTTGAAGTTATTTCATGATTATGTCATCCTTATTGGTGTTGTTGCCATGTTATTTGAATCTATGTTGGCTTTAACGAGGTTCCCCTTTATGTGGTGTGTAATATTTTGAGGGTTGTCCCAATGTTCTCTTATGTCAGAAGCATGTCATATTTTTTGAAGTTATTTCGTGATTCTGTCATCCTTTTTGAAGTCCTTGGCATATTTATCTATGTATGAAGTTCCCTTATAATTTAACTTATTCATTTGATGCAATTATATTAATTCTCTCCCTTGGAATTTTTCCACATTTTGTGTTTTCCTGTCTTTATACATATTTCTAAAGTGGTTTCTATACATTTTACTACAATCGTTTCCTTTTAGTCCAAGTTTTATGATTTATATGGATGATTTTGGAAAATTATCAATATCAACACAAAATGTGTGGCTTTATTTATGTCTCGTTGCTCTATTCTGTTGTTGTCTCACTTTTGCACTACTCTGGTTCTATCGCGTTGCTCTGTTGCTGCATCACTGTTGCAAGGGTGAGGAGGGGAGCAAGCGAAGGCGAGAAGGTGCTATGGTTTATGATCTTTTTTTTTTTTAGTTTATGGTTTTTCTAGTTTTTTAAATTCAATTTTCAGTTGATGCAATTCTATTAATTCTCTCCCTTGGAATTTTTCCACAGTTTGTTTGTTCTTGTATCTATACATTTTACTACATTCATTTCTATACATTTTACTACAACCATTTCCTTTAAGTACAAGTTTTATGATTTATATGGATGTGTTTGGAAAATTATCAATATCCTTCTTGTCCAAGTTTTATGGTTGATATGGATGGGTTTGGAAAATTATCAATATCAACACAAAACATGTGACCTAAAACCATTTTTCAAATACGATTTTATGATTTATAAGGATGGGTTTGGAAAATTATCAATATGAACACAAAACATGTGGCAGAAAACCGTTTTTCAAATACCATTGACACCAAAAACATGACGTAATGTGCCAATATAGACAGTGACATCTTTAGCAAGACCAAAATTCTTAGAAATGGAAATTATATCTCCAGATATGTGTGTTAATAGTGATTTATTACCAAAACTCACTGTACATGTCATTTCTCCCATAAAATTTAAGTCATTTTCTAGTGTGTCATTTCTCGCATAAAATTTGTACATTTATCCCATAAACTTTAATGATTTTTCTATTGTTTTGGGAACCATGTACATGTCATTTCTCCCATAAAATTTAATGAAAAATTGAAGGAAAGCTATGTACATGTCATTTCTCCCATAAAATTAAGGAAAAATTTAAGGCAAACCATGTACTTGACATTTATCCCATTATAATAAAGGCAAACACTGTACATGTCATTTCTTTCATAAAATTTAATTTAATATATGTTTAAGTAAAATGTTAGTGTTTTTTGAAACCATGTACATGTCATTTCTATTTCATTTCTCCCATAAAATTTAAGGCAAACCATGTACATGGAATTTCTCCCACAATCTTAATGAAAACACTAAGGCTAACCATGTACATGTCATTTCCCCCATAAAATTTAATTTAATATATTCTTAAGGAAAATGCTAATTTTTTTTAAAACCATGTACATGTCATTTCTCCCATAAATTTTAACGCATTTCCTAGTGTTTTGGGAACCATATACATGTCATTTCTATGTCATTACTCCCATAAAATTTAAGGAAAATTTTAAGAAAACCCATGTACATGTCATTTCTCCCAGAAAATTACGGAAAACATTAATGCAAACCATGTACATGTCATTTCTCTCATAAACATTAAGGAAAACCATGTCCATGTCATTATCCCATAAAATTTAATTTAATATATTTTTAATGAAAATGCTAGTGTTTTTGAAAACCATGTACATGTCATTTCTACCACAAACTTTAATGCATTTGCTAGTATTTTGGGAACCATATAGATATCATTTATATGTCATTACTCCCATAAAAATTAGGGCAAACTTGAAGGAAAACCATGTACATCTAGTTTCTCCCATAAAATTAAGGAAAACTTTAAGGGTAACCATGTACATCATTTCTCCCATAAAATTAAGGCAAACTTTAATTCTAACCATGTACATGTCATTTCTCCCATAAAATTTAATTTAGTATATCCTTAAGGAAAATGCTAATGTTTTTGAGAAACATTTCCATATCATTTCTCCTAAAAACTTTAAGGAATTTACTAGTGTTTTTTGGAACCAAATACATGACATTTGTATGCCATTACTCCCTAAACATTAAGGAAACCTTTAATGCAAATGATGTATATTTCATTTCTCCCATAAAATTAATGCAAACTTTAAGGAAACCCATTTTCTTCTCATTTCTCCCATAAAATTTAAGGCATTTGATAGTGTTTTCAGAACCATATACATGTCATTTTTATGTCATTACTCCCATAAAATTTAAGGAAAACTTTAAGGCAAACCGTGTACATTTCATTTATCCCATAAACTTAAGCAAAACTTTAAGGCAAATCATGTACATGTAATTTCTCCCATAAACTTACGGAAAAATTTAAGGCTAACCTTGTACATGCCATTTCTCCCATAAACTTTATGGCATTTTCTAGTGTTTTGGGAACCATGTACATTTAATTTCTATGTCATTTCTCCCCTAAAATTTAAGGAAAAATTTAAGGAAGACCATGTACATGTGTAATTTCTCCCATGAACTCAACGAAAATTGTAACGCGTGTCATTTCTATGTCATTTCTCCCATTAAATTTAAGGAAAACTTTAAGGCCAACCATGTACATGCCATTTCTCCCATAAACTAAAGGCAAGGCAAGCTTTGAGGAATTTCATTTCTAGATGTCATTTCTCCCATAAACTTTAAGGAAAACTTTAAGGTAAAACATGTATCTGTCATTTCTCCCATGAACTCAACGCAATGCAAACTCTAAGGCATGTCATTTCGAGATTTCATTTCTCCCATAAACTTTAGGGAAAAATTTAAGGCAAATCATGCAAATGTCATTTCGCCCATAAACTCAAGGCAAACATTAAGGAAAATCATGTGCATGTCATTTCTCCCATAAACTTTAATGCAAAACATGTACATGTCATTTCTCCCATAAACTTTAATTTAATATATTTTTAAGAAAATAATTTCTCGCATAAACTTTAAGGCATTTGCTAGTGTTTTTGGAACCATGTACATGTAATTTCTATTTCATTTCTCCCATAAAATTTAAGGCATTTTCTAGTGTTTTGGGGACCATGTACATGTCATTTATATGTAATTTCTTCCATAAAATATATGACAAACTTTAAGGAAAACCATGTACATGCCATCTCTCCCATAAACTTAAGGCAAACTTTAAGGCAAACCATGTACAGGTCATTTCTCCCATAAAATTTAAGGCAAACCATGTAGATGTCATTCTCCCATAAAATTTAATTTAATATAATTTTAATGAAAATGCTAGTGTTTTTGAAAACCATGTACATGTAATTTCTCCCATAAACTTTAAGGAAAACTTTAATGCAAACCATGTACATGCAATTTCTCCCATAGACTCTAAGGCATTTAGTAGTGTTTTGGGAACCATGAACATGTCATTTATCCCATAAAATTTAAGTAAAACCATGTACATGTCATTTCTCCTATAAAATTTAATTTAATATATTCTTAAGGAAAATGATAGTGTTTAAGGTAAACCATGTACATGAAATTTATATGTCATTTCTCCCATAAAATTTAAGGCAAACCATGTACATGTCATTCCTCTCGTAAACTTTAATGAAAACCATGTATATGTCATTTCTCCCATAAAATTTAAGGAAAATCATGTACATGTCATTTCTCCGATAAACTTTAAGGAAAACCATGTACATGTCATTTATTCCATAAATTTTAAGGAAAACCATGTACATTTCATTTCTCCCATAAACTTAATTGAAACTTTAAACTTCTCGCATAAACTTTAAGGCAAACCATGTTTTAACACTAGAAATTTATACAAACAAATAAGACATTATTTAATGTCATGCAGAAGGATTTTAGGGCTGAGAGACATTAGAGAATTTAGAAATTATTTAAAAATCTCTAAGGTGTGAGGAAAAATAAAATTTGATGAAGTCATAAATGCTTTTGCGTGCAAAAACCTCTGATAAGAGCACCTTTGCATGCCTTTTGACCCGAAAAGTGCGCAATACTAGGAGTGGTGGAAGTCACTTTCCATGACCACAAAAAGTGCACTCCAGGACAGTGATTTCACGCTTGAAGCTACCTAAGGACAACCACCAAATCCTCCTTAGGATATAAAGGGAGCACAAAATGGAATAAGTGTGGCACACAATAGAATCATCCCTCTCTCTTGGGTCACCATCCACAATGTACCAAGAGAGGGAAGGAGGATTTGAATTCTCCTATAAAAGGCCACCAAGAGATGAATAAATTGAGAGTAGATTGTTATGTTGGCCAGAATTACCCCAAGCAATACCAGCAGTGTGTGATTTGGAGCAGAGATAGAGGGGACTGAATTTTTTCCCATCCAAAAACTTTATTCCACCATAGTAGAGAGAGGGAGACTTTGCACCGAGACAATATTGGTAGTAAAGAAAACCTTGCATTGGGACTTAGAACACCCAATTCTAAGGGCCCCTTGGAAATAGGGAAAATTTTAGAGGTTAATATTCGTAGGTGGGCTAATTTTTCATGATTTTTCCAAAAAAAAAATATTCGCCAATTTCCATTTTTTCTAAAAACGATTCGCCCACATTTTGATAGTATAAAATTATTTTACCTTAAAAATCGCCAAAATTTTATATAGACTGATATAAAATCATTAGAAATATAAGTATTTTTACAAAAATACAGTCAAATATTTTACAATTTGCATATTAGGGACTAGTAAGATTCACCAAGGTTTCTAAAATGTAAGATAAACTTTCATCCTTAAAAATTTCCTTGCTTGGCAAGTGGGTTAAAGTTTCATCCTCATTTCCTACCAGCACTCAATAAGAGGGTATGTAACTGCCACTATTTGGATTATTGCAGTTGTTTGACTCTATTTAGAGCTTTTTTGTTATTTGTTTTAGTTTTTAGTTTAGTTTTAATGTTTGAATACGCATGCTATTTCTCTATATAGTATGTCTATGTTATAGCATGTTCCACTAACTTGCTTGACTCCATATATTTTCTGATTGTGACCAATAACTTAAGAGGGTAAACCACACCCCTTAAGTTGGTGTGATTTCATACATGTATGGATCAAATACACTAACACAGGATTGGTGACTCCACTAAGTTTTATTTTGAAGTTTATGTGGTTGTGCATTTTTACAAAGACCTTTGTCTGTGCTGTGGAGTTGGGATGAAATTTCCCCCTTTTTCTCCTTTATCCCCTAGTTCATCCCGAGTGACAGACTAAAGAAAAACAACTCCAAAAATTAATTTTGCAAGAATTTGTGTGCTTTTCCCTTAGACAGGCACACTCAAGGCATGCGTTCAGAGCTGACCTGCGCGTAGACATCACACTTGTTACAACATTTCGAGTGCAGAAGATATAATGAGAAATTTCTCCCATATTTCTATATTTTCCTTCTTGTAAAGTTCCTTCCAGCCCATAAAACATCTAGTAGCACTGGTTGAGGTACCCCATAGCTTGCTAAAGCTCACTATTAGCTGCTTTTGGTAGGCTTGGTGTTAGTTTTATTTCAAGCTGATTTTTGTAAAGTTCACACAGAGTTTAAGTAGGGGGGGAAATTAACTTGCATTCCGAAAAAAAAAAAAAAAAATTCAAATTTATGTACCAAAACACTTAGATAATTAGCCAAATTAAGTGGCCCAAGTCCACGTATGCTTAGAAAGTTTCCTTTTTCTAGTGTAAAATTAATTAGTTTATTTCAATTTTTGCACTAGGATTTTGGGACCAAGATTGAATTGTCAATAGAAGAGAAAGTAATCTATGTTGCCTTTGCACCATTAGGTGATCCTAGGAAAGCATATGAATAATCTCTATTCACAACTCACCATCTCCCTATAGTTGATCACATAGATTAAATAGGAAGGATAGAAAGCGGCCCATATCCACTCATGTTTTTCTTTTGAAAAAGGAACAATACGACAGAGTTTAATAGGGTTTTTGAAAAGGATCATCGCATATATACATGTTCAACATATGTTCTTTTTCACTTTTTTCTCACACACATCCACACACTAAGAAAAGAAAAGACACCTAAAACTAACTTAACAAAACTGATTAAATTCTCCCCACAGAGGCCACAAAAGAATTATAGTGTAAGTTTGGATCAAAGGGGTAGACATCCAATAAGCCACCTTGATCATTAGTCATATTGAAACATAGATTTTGACTGTTTAGGGAGCTTTAAATCCACCTATCCACCCACAGAAAAGAAAACTCGAGCGCGACAGAGACCTGTTTCAAAGTGGGTCAGGCTTAGGCACATTACGGGCAGGTATTAGTTGGGGCTACCTGACCCAGCTGATACTCGGTACTGTTAGATAAATTACCAAGAAGATGAAGACTCAAATTTTCACATGGGATGGTGGTCCTTAGTGGCTAAATTAGGGCATCATTTCCCTATAGGTGACGTTGTAGGCAAGCGCTAGATCCTCTACCCTTACCTTTGTGGATTTTCTTTGGCTGGCTGGGGGCATTGCCATCTCTTACGAGATGTTGTGCCAGAACTCGCAAGATATCTTCTCAAGGCCGAATTAAATTTGAGTGTGTGAGGGAAAATAGGTATTCTAGGATTTGAGTATCATACACAAACAAACAAAACCCACATTTTTCGATTGACTGATCACATAGGATTAATTTAAAGGGAAAATTTATTTTATTTTCGCTTTTTTTGATGTATGCGATTGGAATATTTCTTTGATCATAATATCTATCCTCTCAAATAATTCCAAAGCTAGACCTAGTCGACACCAGAATAGACCCAATGGGACCTCTCCTCATTACCGAGAGGGGTTCTAGGTCTTTCGCCATTTAGGCATCAAATATGGAATGCTGCCACCTTATGAAAGAGCATGAGGCTTTGAGATAAAAGAATTAAATTTTATTCCAAAAACAAAACAAAAAATTACAAGAAAAAGAGTGGGTTGCTTTAGCTAGAAATTTACAGTTTGAATAAATAGAGATTTGGCTAGTATTCAGGGATTTGGATTGCTTGTAATTGATTCATTGAATTTAGTTTTAGTTGAGAATTTTAGGGAGAATATTGTGAAAAGGTATTTTAGCCCAAAGTTAGAAAATTTCTATTCATTTGATTTGTATTTGAACGATTTTGAAAAAATATATGTATGTAATTTGAATGTATCGAAAGGGATTTTGGTTGTAGAATGTCTGATTTGCAGAAATTCCTATTCTGTGTGTCAATGTCAAATCCCAGAGGGTTCTAGCTATCCTTCAAAATTTCTGAGTTTATTTGAATTCTGTATGTGTTAGTTTATTTTAGTTCTATATGTGTTAATTTATATTGAAGGTAATATAAATTGGCTTGTATTCAGTGATAAAGCATGCATGAGATTTCCTTATGGCATTTGTTCACTTTTCTATGTCAAATTTGACCCATGTATTCTTGCAATATCAAGCTATTGTAATTCTAATGAATTTGTGGAGGCATCAAATCTCATAAACCTTCGTAACCATAACGTTAAATCTAATGGAGATGAGGAAATCAGTTAGCTGAGTGCACAAGGAGTCTAGAGGAGTCACAACCATTGATGTACGATCTGACGGTCATCGCAATTTAAATTGTGCAAGGTTTAAAAATTCAGTTGGAACCAAAATTATATCAAGCAGAGTTATAAATCCATAAATTATAACCATCCATTCACTGGTGATCTGACAGAGATCGCATAAAAATCTATGAGTTAGATAACCTCTTAAATGTATGTGATGTTTTATAGATTCGATTTAATAAATTACATTGACCATCCATCATGTATTTCATCTGACGGAACTCGTATCAAGATTGTTGATCCGATGGTTTTCGCACAAATAGATGCACATGGGTTAGTTCCATTGTTGGATGCAATGTTTTATAAATTTCAATTTAATTTCCTTTTGAGCCTGCTCTTTAATGTAATGGCTATTATATTTCTGATAAAATGCAATTAAAAACTGAAAGGAAGTAAACAATGAAGACTCTAGTTGGGTTGGATGACTGAGACTTATAATAAGTAAAAAAAAAGAAATTTCACCTGAAATTGAAGAGGTAATCTCTAGATTTGAAATATTATCCTTAACCTCTGCAACCAACCCACCATTAGTGGTATCAGAGCATCCTTTAGACACTGAGTGAGATCTCAAAGATCAAGAAAAGAAATCCAACATGGCTTATAGATTTGGAAGAGGAGGTGGTGTTGGTCGAAGAAGAGGAAGACCAGTTACAAATGTTGAAGTGATAGAAGTTATGCAACATATGCAAGATATATTAGAAGCAATGGAAATCGGAAATCAAAGAGATGTAGATTCTGGATGTTTCAGTGAGCCTAAAGCTGAATCTATAGAAGAGGGGTAACCTGTAGAAGTTACTCTTGAAATGAGATTTTTTAAATCAATTTTGGGATCCACATCTAACCCCAGACTTGAACTTTCGGTTTTTATAGGAGGCTAAAACCTAGAGGAGTTGATAAACTAGGTAAATGACATGGATAATATATTTGATTATGAAGAAATGGAAGAGGGAAAATGGGTGAAATTTGTTGTCACAAAATTGAAAGGACATGTAGCACTTTGGTGGGATGGAGTGCAGGCAGAAAGAAGGAGACTTGGTAAGCAACCAATAAGGAATTGGAACAAGATGGTAGGAAAGTTGAGAGGTAAGTTCTTTCCAAGTGATTATCAACTTTCATTATTTAGACAAATGAAGAATCTTAGACAGAGGTCAATGACAGTCAAAGAATATATAGAGGAATTTTACAAAGTGAGCATAAGAGTAGCACAAATTCAAGATCCCGTAGAGAATATTGAAATATATATAGATGGTCTCAGAATGGAGATACAATATGAGGTAAGTCTGTTGTCTCCTAAAATAGTAGAAGAGGCTTATCAGATGGCCTTGAAGGCTGAAGAAAAAATCATAAGGAAGAAATCTACCAGAAGTGGATGTACTTTTCAAGGAAAAGAAAGTCAACGTCTTAGAGGAAGATCTACAACACCTAGAGAATTATCTAGCAGCAGCTCAACTCAACATACACCCACAGAATGTTATGAAAGTGGCAGAAAAAGTTTTTCCAGAGGAAGAGGAGGCAGAGGCATAGGAAGAGAAATAAGATGTTATAGATGTAATAAGTTGGGACACAAAGCTTATAAACGTACAGAGAATGTGGGGAAAAATCAGAGAAATGTAATTTTTGCTCAGAATGAAGAAGAAGAAAAAAAATTACTACAAGCAGAAAAAGTTCAAAAAGCAGAGAATATACTAGAGAAAGGAGAATCTTTGGTAGTTAACAATTTTTTGTTAAAACCAACAAAGGAAGTTGTTGAACCAACACAGAGAAAAACTTTGTTTAGAAGTGTGTGCAAAGTTCAAGGAAAATGTTGTCAAATGGTAATTGATAGTGGTAGCACTGATAATTTAGTTTCTATAGTAGTGGTGGAGAAATTAAAATTGAAGGCAAAGAAACATCCAACACCGTACAAGCTGTCATGGCTTCAGAAAGGACATTAGCTCCTAGTGAATGAACAGTGTGAAGTGGAATTCCAGTTGGGCAGCTACAAAGAAAAAATTATGTTTGATATAATGCCTATGGATGTACGCCACATATTTGTGGGTAGACCTTGGTAGTATGACAGAGGACCTATGCATGATGGGAAAAAGAACACATACAAGTTTTGTAAAGATGGTGTCAATAATACATTGTTACCTATAGAAGAAGAAGATGTGTCAAAAATATCTGATCTGGAAGCTTTGTTGCTAAGTGGAAAATAATATCTGCAACAGATTGAAGATGATTAGGTAAACTTTGCATTAATTTTCAAACCCAAGGTAGTAATTAATTCCACTAAAATTTCTGATTTATCAATCGAAATTCAAGAGATGTTGAAAAATCACCGTGATATCATTGTAGATTATTTTTCGGGTGGATTACCACCTATTAGAAAGATCAGCCATCATATAGATTTGATTCTAGGAGAAAATTTTCCAAATAAAGCAGCATACAGGATGACTCCCACAAAAAATGAAGAAATCAGGAAGCAGGTACAACAACTATTAGATTAAGAACTGATCAAAAAGAGTTTCAGTCTTTCTGTAGTGCCAACAGTGTTGAGTCCAAAAAAAATATGGAGGCTGGAGAATGTGCATTGATTCAAGAGAAATAAACAAAATAAAAATTAGGTATAGATTTCCTTTACCTAGAATTGAAGATTTGATGGATTGTTTAAGTGGGGCAATATATTTTACAAAACTAGATTTAAAGAGTGGCTATCATCAAATTAGGATAATGAAAGGAGATGAATGGAAAACAGCCTTTAAAACAAATGAAGGATTGTATGAATGGATGGTAATGTCGTTTGGATTATCGAATGCTCATGGTACATTTATGAGACTTATGAATGAAGTGTTGAAGGAATTTAGTGGTAAATTTGTAATAGTATATCTGGATGATATATTAATTTACAAAAAAACTGGAGAAGAACCCCTAAGGCCTCTGAATTATGGCTTAAGGAAGTTACACCAGGAAAGGTTGCTAGAAAATTTTAAAGAAAATCATTCATGAAAGAAGAGTTGATACATCTAGGCTTTGTTGTTTCTGCTGACGGATTGAAAATGGATCCAGAGAAGATAAAGGCTATCATAGAATGGCCTTCACCTAAGAGTGTTTTTGAGGTATGAAGCTTCCATGGTATTGCTAGTTTTTATCGAAAATTCAGAAGGAATTTTAGTAAGATAAATGTTCCTATTATTGAAACCATAAATAATGAAAAAGAACCATTTAGATGGACTGAAGAAGCACAGACAAATTTCCAATTGTTGAAATAGAAGGTAACAGAAAATGCCATCTTAGTTTTTCACGATTTGAACAAACCTTTTCAAGTGAAATGTGATGCCAGTAGGGAAGCTATTGGAGCTGTGTTAAGTCAAGAAGACAAAACTGTAGCTTATTTTAGTGAAAATCTAAATGAGACAAGAAGAAAATATTCTTCTTATGACAAGGAATTTTATGCAGTTGTTTAGTCATTAAATAAGTAGAGACATTACTTGATGTCTAAAGATTTTGTGCTTTATTCAGAAAATCATGTATTGTAGTGAATTATTCAATAACCAAAATTGAATCATAAGCATGAAAAACGAGTAGAATATCTTCAAAGTCTCAATTTTGTATTGAAACATATAACTGGCCAAGCAAACAAAGTTGCAGATGCCTTAAGTAGAAAAAGAATTTTAGTTCAAGAAAGTGAAATTCAAGTGTTGGGTTTTGATTTTATTAAAGAATTGTATAAGACAGATTTGGATTTTAAAGAGGCATTTGAAGCATACAGTAATCCGATTTTTTTGGAAATAAGTAAGTGGCTAGACTTTTTCTTACAAGAAGGTTTTCTATTTAAAGGAAATCAGCTGTGCATACCAAATTGTTTTATGAGAGAAAATTTAAGTAATGAGAAACATAGTGGTGGACTTGGTGGACATTTTGGTACAGACAAGACTTATGAACAACTGATTCATTCTTAATTTTGGCCAAATATGAGATCTAAAGTGTAGAAGTATGTGCGGAATTGTAAATTTTATCAGTATGGAAAAGGAATGAGTCAAAACACAGGTTTGTATGTTCCATTTCCTATTCTAGATAGACCTTGCGATATGGTAAGTATGGATTTTGTTTTGGGTTTACCTAAAACACAGAGAGGGAATGATGCAATTTATGGTGTAGTTGACGGATTTTCTAAAATGGCACATTTTATTCCATGTTATAAAACCAGTGATGCTACTCATATTGCTAATTTGTTTTTCAAAGAGATTGTAACATTTCATGGGTTACCTAAAAGCATTGTCTCCAATAGGGACACCATATTTGTTGGTCATTTTTGGAGGACAGTGGAAAAATATTGTTACTAAACTAAGTTTCATCTCATCTTATCACCCTCAGACTGATGGATAGACTAAGGTGGTGAATAGAGGCTTGGGTAATCTTTTGAGAAGCCTTGCAGGTGAACATCCTAAAAAGTGGGATCAGATTTTGGCAGAGGATGAATATGTTTATAATGACTCTCCTAATAGGATTACATGAAATATTCCATTCCATATAGTTTATGGAATGAACCCAAGAGAAGTGTATGAACTAATAAATTTTGGAAAAACAGAGGTGAGAAGTACTAAAGGAGAAGAATTTTCTTCAGAAATTAGAGCAATACATGAACAGGTAAAACAACAGTTATAGGACAACAACACCAAGTACAAAAGAAAAGAAGATTTGAAGAAGATGGAAGTTAACTTTGACGTTGGAGATTTGGTTCTAGCACACCTGAGGAAGGAAATATCTCCAAAAAGGGCATATAATAAGTTGAAATTTAAAAAAATTGGACCATGTAGAGTATTGAGAAAATTTTCTACAAATGCATATGAAATTGAATTACCCCCTGACATTGAAATATCTCCAATTTTCAATGTTGTTGGTTTGTATAGGTATGAAGACAAAGACACAAATGATACAACTAAAGGCAAAGAAGAGATTGATTGGTTGAAATAGTTACCCACAACAAAAACATTGTAGCCAGAAAATATTTTAAACAAAATATTGTCTAAGAAGACAATAGGACGGGGGTATTTTCAGTATTTGGTCAAGTGGAAAGACCAACCAGTTACAGAGGCTAATTTGATGAAAAATACCATGCTACAGAAATTGGGCAGTTCTGTAGAGAAACTCATGTACAGGAGCCCATGAATAATTTTTTCCTTGGGAGTTTGATGTAGGAGCATGAGTCTTCAAGATAAAAGACTTCAATTTTATTCGAAAAGTACAAAAAAAATTACAAGCAAAGGAGTTGGTTCCTTTAGCTGGAAATTTACAATTTGAATAGATAAAGATTTGACTAGTGTTTTGGGATTTGGATTGCTTTTAATTGATTCAATGAATTTAGTTTTAGTTGATGAATTTTAGGGAGAACATCGTGCAGAGGAATTTTAGCCCAAAATTAAACAATTTTGATTCATTTGATTTGGATATGAATGATTTTGAAACAATATATGTATGTACTTTGAATATATCAAAAGGGATTTTGGTTGTAGAAAGTTTGATTTGTAGAAATTGATATTCTGTGTGTGAATGTCAAATCCCGGAGGGTTCTAGCTATCCTTCAAAATTTTTGAGTTTATTTGAGTATTTTATGTGTTAGTTTATTTGAGTTATGTATGTGTTAATTTATATTAAAGGTAATATAAATTGGCTTGTATTCAGTGATAAGGCCTGCATGAGATTTCCTTACTGCATTTTCTCACTTTTCTTTGTCAAATGTCATCCATGTATTCTTACAATATCAAGCTATTGTAATTCAAATGAATTTGTGTAGGCATCGAATCTCATAGACCTTCTTAACCAGAATGTTAAATATAATAGATATGAAGAAATCGGTTAGCTTAATGTGCAAGGAGTCTAGAGAAGTCACAATTGTCGATGTGCGATCTGATGGTCATAGAAATTTAACTATGTGAGGTTTAAAAATTCAATTGGAACTAAAATTATATCAAGTAGAGTTATAAATCTAGAAATTATAACCGTCCATTCACTGGCGATTCGATGAACATCACATAAAAAGATGTGAGTTAGATAACCTCTTAAATGGATGTGATGTTTTATAGATTCTATTTAATAAATTACATTGACCGTCCAACATGTATTTCATCTAACCTCCCTCGTATCAATATTTTTGATACGATGGTTTTCACACAAATAGATGCACATGGGTTAGTTTCATTGTTGGATGCGATATTTTATAAATTTGAGTTTAATTTCCTTTTGAGCCTACGCTTTAATGTAATGGCTATTATATTTTCAATAAAATAGAATTAAAATATAAAAGGAAATAAATGACAAAGACTATAGTTGGGTTGGATGACTGAGACTTCTAAGAAGTCAAAAAAATAAATTTCATCTGAAACTGAAGAGGTAATTTGTAGATTTGAAAGATTATCCTTAATCTCTGCAACCAACACACCACCACCATTATTGGTTCGTCCTTTATTGGGGCATCCTTAACTGGGAACCATGTTCGGTCTCCCAACGCCACAACATACACCACTCCTCCCACAACCCCTAGAGGGCCAAGGAGTTGTACCCATTCGGGAAGCCAGTCTAATACACGGCAGGGTGCATCACAGATAAACAATGTTCCTAACTAGAACGATGTGTTTTCACAAGTTGCAATGGCTTCAACCTTGCAGTCACCTTTTTCATCCTCATTGAATCTACCAGATTTATACGAGCTGATGAACAACCCCATTGTACACAACCCTACATGGGATCCCATTCCCACGAAGCTCCCTTCGGACATTCCAAAGTTCAAAGGAAAGAAAGCAGAAGACCCAAGATATCATGTAATGACTTTCCACCTGTGGTCCTTATCAAACAGTATCATTGAGGACACTATTTGATTGAGACTATTTCAGCACGCTCTGATAGGGGTAGTAGTGAAATGGTATGTGGAGCAACCCTATGCTACACATGGAACCTTTAGCACCCTCGCCACTACATTCCTAACATATATTCAGTTACCCATCCACCATGACTCTAGAATGGAATTACTGACACACTCTAGGAAAACCCCCACCATCCATATCTTAGACCATCTCCACGAATGGCGGCGACGTTGTAGTTTATGTAAAGCCAAACTGGACGATTAGGTACTTTTAGACATGTTCCTGAAAATCCTCACTACAGAGATTTCAAAGGATGTAGTGCAACAAATCCCCATATCTGAGGAGGACGCCATGAGCAAGTCCCAACAACTCGAGCTGATTTATACGTAGTCAGGATATATTTACAATATCCCGTCGAATGCCCCGCACCTGCAAACTTATAAAGAATTGTCAAGTGCGTCGAAATCTATAGACGGTCTAATTGGGTCATTGACCCAAAATTACCTAGGCAACAATAGTAAAAACCATGGTTATATGTATGATTCTACCTAGAACATACCACAACCCAGTTTTCAAAGTCATCATATTCCCCAACAAAATTTGACCAATAGGGCATCGTTGTATCCCCATGGAGGACCCTATCCTCTGGCTCAGGGGACCTAGTGTGTAGATAGACATACTAAAAAAAAGCTCCCCCCCAATAACCATGTGAAAACTAGGGACCGAATTATGCTCAGTCGCCAGCACAAGACCCGCCTATGCAGAATAATGCATAGGTGAACTTTGTGCAACCTTTCCAAAACCACCCAAACCAATCATATAACTAGGAGAAATACCCTCATAAAATGATTAAGAAGAAAGAAAGAACAAGCCCAAAGGGAATCCTAGACAGGGGGGAAACAACCAACAACACCCTCCACGATCTCAGGCTAGAGGCAAATTCAACTGAAATAAAAAACGGGAGCCAAGCAATTCCCAACGACAGAAAAAAATGCCACCTCTTTGAACAAACCACTCTTATTTGATTTTTGGTGAGTAAGAACATTACACTCACCACTGTCCTGACCTCCCTGAGCTAAAGAAGTTGCAGAGTAACCGAGGACAAGGAGGATCTTCCCAGTAGATAGCTGTGATGCTGGAACCTTTCCCCCATCAAGGGACAGTTAGGACTCAGCAAAAAAATCTTGTCGACTCCAAATAAAATAGCCACGAAATCTACATTACTGGCAAAGAGATGTTATTTCAAACACGGAATCGAAATTATGACACCCCACCAGAGACCAATGCATCAGGGGCTAGTACAAGTGCACCAACTGCACCTTTGACCATTTCAAAGATGCCTATTGAACCATTGCCAAATATGGCCAAGGGAACAAATAGGCGAGCCGGAAACTACTCCAAAGAGGCCCATAATTATAGCATTGTGGACAATTTAGAACAATCTCCCTCTGCTATGTTAGCTTTGGAAGTATTGCATTCATGCGCAAAACAACAGAAAGACTCTCTTTTTACATTAGGTGCTATCGACCCTGTCGACACACAACTAATGGCTTTTGATTTAGACAAAGCCACCACTAGGCTTCCTTCGATGGTCACCTTTCCGATACCAATGTCAGTCCAAAATATCACCATTCACCGATGTGTCATTGGCGATAGGCATCATAACCGCATCATGTCCGTCTTTAGCGAGGGTGAGGTCTCCCAAGTCTAAACCATCATTCCATATACTTCGAATCAAAAATGATAGTCTCGACTTGTCGATCTCTGTCGTCGATCTGTAGCTCAAAAGATAGTCCTTATAGACATTGAAGTCTTAGACACTCACTTGGACTATAATATACTCCTTGGTTGGAGTTATATGTATGCCATGCTAGCCATAACCTCCTTCGTCTTCTAGATTATGGTATTCCCCCATGAGGACCGCATCATTACTATTGATCAATTGACGCATAGCGAGAAATGACCCCAAACAAACACATATGTAATTATAACCTACATAGATACATCCTCGGACACGCTTTCATGATACCAACAATATGGCCCTAGTGAGTTCAAGCAATCATCCTTCCGAGGATCATTCCGAGGAGATCCTCCCATTATACCTGAGTCATCACCTGATGTCACAGGGCCTCCGACGTGCATGATGTCCACATCAAGCACCGAAGCTAATAAGGAAATAGAAAAAATTAGTAATGACACCGAGTCCTTGGCCATGGAAACCTCTCTAGCCTACGTCGCTTCCCAAACCCCTTTCCTCTACCCCCCAGATGGTTTCTTCTCCCAACAGGTTTTTGCAACAGTGGTGTTACCAATCATATCATTTGAAATACCAGTTTGGTATATCATTCACCCTACTGGGACAGGAGCCACACAGCCACTCACTCTTGAGGAGGCCCCACCCTTTTAAGAAACAGTCGAAAACATCCCTAAAAAGTAAATTCCCATTGCAAAAACGATGACTATGGCTAAGAAAACCGAGAAGAGAGGAAAGAAGCTGGAAAATCCTGCCATACAACAGGAGTCACCAGTTTGCGCCATATGCGACATAATAGGACACCCTACCCATATCTGCCGAGAGTTGGACGAGTTAAAACCACCCCTCGGATCTGAGGCAAACATCGCGATGACACGTTCCCGTAAAAAGGAACCTGCCACCAAAGGTAAAGGAAAAGCATTGGAGACCAATCACGCATGTGCTATCTACATCAATTATGGGAACTATACCCATCATTTCCTAGATATCTCGCGATATAGGGACGGCTTACATGCCATCAAGTGACCCTATCAAGAGGATCCCCCAACCCAGTCTACAGGAGATGAACCTCGGATCATCCTATACCTACAGGAAGAATGACGATCACCTGAAAGGCTCCTTGCCAGATCCCCTCCCCCGATCGAATGGTATGTACCTTTTGATGAGCTTAATCATTTCATCATTGATTTCCCAGCTTTGAAAATGTTCCAACGGTGGTATCCAGTCCATATAGTATATCGTGACAACATCGACATCCAATATTCATGTCAGATATGTGGTGACAACCATCCAGTGTGTCATTGTCACTACATACCTAGATTCCACGCAACACTAGCCTGTATGCGATCAACCATAATCTGCCTCTTCCAAGAAGATGACACAGACTCGAAATCCATGAACATCTCAAGAACCCAAGAATATATGACAAGCAGATCCATCTTATTCTTGTCAGCTGAAAAGCGACCAATCAGCGAAATTATGCCCCCACCAAACGCTGATGACACGATACACCATATATAATTCATATAGTTATGTATCAAAACTATGACTTGAGCTACCTTCTCATATACCATATTTTTCGAGTCAACTGCAACTACAAGAGTAGTTGTACCTAGGATAGTGCAGACCCAATCTATTTTCACTATGTCGACCACGTCTAGTTCCACTACATCGACGATGAAATCCTTCTCGTGCCTCGCAACTAGCTTTGTGCAGATTGAACCTATTCAACATAACCTTGTGGAGGACCAATCCCCCTTAGGGTCCCTATTTCATTCAAATGAAGACATCCTAGAGGTAATGATGGAGCCATATTATCCATGGGATGCAATGCATCATTGTTCGTGTTTCCTCCCCAAGCACACATTCAGTCCCAATAATAGAAAGGAGAAAGATATCTATGCAATCGAATCAAAGGATTTCCTCCCATCAAGGAAATTAGATTGGTTCAAAAATCCCATCCTAGCGCCCGATCCATTTGAGGAAGGAAATATGTCAAACATCTCACCTACCATCAAGGTGAACATATCCCAAAATCCTTCAAAGGTCGATGAAATCTCACTGGGTGCAGTATGCTCTCTAGAGGAAATAGCCTCTTATACCCAATTACTACAAGAGTATTGAGATATCTTTGCGCGGGACTACTCATAAATACCTGGACTTAGTCCCACTATCATAGAGAACCATATTGACACTTGCCCTGACATACCTCCAGTGCGTCAAAAACAATGTCAACTGCACCCATATTAGGCAGAAGCAATAAAATGAGAAATTGATAAGCTTCACAAAGCCAGGTTTATCTACCCCATTTCCTATACATCTTGGGTTTCCAACACTATTCCCGTCATGAAAAATAGGGCACTATATGCATTTGCACTAATTTTCAGGATTTGAACAAAGCTTGTACTAAAGAAAATTATCACACCCCATTCATCGACCAGGACATCGATTCTTGTGTGGGACACAAGGCTCCAACCTTCATGGATGGATTCTCTGGGTACAATAAAATACAAATCCTTCACACAGACTGGTACAAAACTACGTTCACCTCCCCCTAGGTCACTTCCGGATACAAGGTAATGCCATTTTGCCTACAAAATGGTAGTGCCACCTTTCGAAGGGCCATGAAAACATATTTCATGACTTGGCACACCTTCTCCTTTCCTAATTGGATGACCTGACCGTCCACTCGAAGAAGCACTCAGACCATTTAGAGGATCTGCGATTGGTATTCCAGCGATGGTGTCAATACAACTTGCACTTGAACCCCCTTAAGTGTGTCTTCTATATCAGTGCAGGAAGACTCTTAGGTTTTATCGTGTCCCAGTAATGGATTTTTGTGGATCCCCTCAAGGTCAACATAATCAAAGAGGTTCCACCACCTCGAACTCGTAGGTAACTTCAAAGCCTCAAGGAGAAGGCCAATTTTTCTGAGACACTTCATCCTAGATTATTCCACCGATGCTCAAGGGTTCCTAGCAAGTGTTTGATGCGCTGAAAGAAACATTATCTTCAACGACACTCATCAGTCCCCCACACTACGACAAAGATTATATCCTGTATCTATCAACTTCCAAGTCCACATTCACCAGAGTTTTGATCCAGGAAGGCCCATATGGGAAGGAAAACGTAATTTATTATGTTATAAAAACCTTATCGTGCCAAACATTAAGTTATGGTCCTAAAGAAAATATTTTCCTCATATTAATACATTCACTCCAGAAGCTTCACCACTACATCATCTTAAAAACCGCTACGGTCATTGCATACATTAATCCCATCAAATACGTGTTCAAAAACTGCCTAATAAGCCATAAGTATTCCTACTGGATAGTCATTCTCCAAGAATATGACTTACAGTTTCGCTCCCCTGAAATAAAAAAGGCACTTACCTTAGCAAAGTTCATTAGGATCTCCCAGGCGATACCAAGGGATCACTAGTGAATTATTCTCTACCAGATGAACATCTCTTCTTTGTAGCAACCGACGACCCTTGGTATAGAGACTGAATCCTATTCTCGCAAACTCAGAAGTTCAGACCTCATCTCACTAGAGACTACCATCAGCGCATACGCCAGCAGGCCCCCCAATATATCCTCATGGGAGATGTCTTGTACTGAGGAGGCATTGACACAATTTTACGTCGATGCCTCACTCACGACCAAGAGGAACAAGCCCTTAATGACTTCCATGGAGGTGCTTGCAGTGGCCACCTATCTTGAATGGGAACTGCCCAAAAGGTCCTAAGGGAAGGATATTTTTGGCCCTCGTTGTTTCACGATTACATTACAATAGTCAAAAGATGCAAGCAATGCCAACGCTTCACCCATAAAGCAAGAGCACCTCTTGCTCCTCTACATCCTATCATTTTCGCTAGCCCATTTTGTAAATGGGGAATTTACTTAATGAATTTCAACCCCGCATCATTGAGAAACCATAAATATATCATAATGGCTGTCGATTATTTCACCAAGTGGGCAGAGGCGATGCCATCTTACGACAACACTGCAAAAAATACCACTTGCTTTTTGTTTAACCACGTGATAGCCCGTTTCGGCATTCCCAAAGAGTTAGTCTCTGATCATGGGAAACACTTTAAGGATGAATTTTTTGAGGAGCTATCTCACCACCTTGGATTCACCCATGAATTCGCTTCACCATACTACCCCCAGTCCAATGGAAAAGTAGAAGTTGTAAAGAAGGTACTCAAAACAATGTTACAACATATGCTGAATAACCATAAAATTAACTGGCACCACATGCTATTTTCCACCCTATGGGCATACCGCACAGCTATAAAGATGTCCACTGGTTTCACTCCCTTCCACTTGGTGTACGGGGTAGTCCGTGATTCCCATAGAACGTGAGATCCTGAATTTTCATGCTGCCATCGAACTCCTAGATGATACCTAGCCACTAGAACATCTCCTTGTACAACTAGAGCTCATTTGAGAAAGCCGATGGTAGTTGCTGCAACACAATGAGGCCATAGAAAACGGTAAAATCATCATTCGACCGCCACATCAACCCTCATTCATTCACCGACGGAGAACTAGTTCTCTGCAATGATGTTGCAAAGGAAGCCCTACGGCCAGGAAAGTTCAAAAATTTATGGAAAGGACCCTACATCATAAAACATTCCCTTCGCCAAGGGGAATACATATTGAACAAACTGGATGGGGCATGCCTTAGCAACCCCATCAATGGTCTTTACCTCAAGAAGTTCTACCCATAAGGGCCAATATTTCCCTGCCCTAGAGTTAACATACAGAAACCCAACCGCTTTAATTTTTTTTTTGACCAAAATAATTATTACAAAACGTGCTCAAAGTATCACCGTGGATTACCAGCCTAAACCTTACTTCAAATTTGCAGATGGAGAATCAAGATGGTCTCAAAGTTTAGCAGTAGCTTCCTAGGTCATCTATCACCTAGACCGATCACCACCCTACACAAACGGTGTGTGCATCGGTTCAACAACAAAAAATCAGGTAGAATATGACATCGTCATCAGACTTATGTGTCACACCCTCCATCACGGCATATTCCATATGCATGTCTATCTTGATTCCCAATTACTAGTTTCATAGTTAAACCAAACTTTTGAGACAAGAGATTCACATCTATTTAGAAAATATTTGCATGAAAAATATTAAGCAAACAATTTGACTATATTAAATTTACACATGTACCAAGGAGTCAAAACCAAACAACTGATTGCACAGCTAACAATATTCTAAACTAGAATGCATATCGGATAAACCATGATACATAAAAAACCAAAAACATAGATATCCATCAGTATAGCATCATCCATAAACAGAAACACGGGGCACAACATGTTGAGTCAAAAATATATATCTTATATATATATATATATATATATATATATATATATATATATATATATATATATATATATATATATATATATATATATATATATATATATATATATATATATATATATATATATATATATATATATGTATATATATATATATATATATATATGTATATATGTATATATATATATATATATATATATATATATATCATGGTGTATATGTCTGACTACAAAAATATTGTCGTTGACCCATCAGCCAACCCAAAGATACACAAAAAGTCGTCAAAAATAGGGGCAACATCCTCATAATCGGTGCTTTCCCCATGTAAAAGTAAAGTCTAGAGTAGTGTTCCCCTAGGAGGGGCACCTGGACACACAACTTCTCCCAATACCACTACTGGAGCTGCCATCAAAACTGAGATTGCCACCCGACGTAAAATAGGCCGATAGTCCCTCTCCCAGGTCATCACCGTCTCCAGCCAGACCTCCTCGAGATTATCCAAAAACCCTCGAGAAGGCATCCCCTGGGTCAAGCGGTCCACTCGACCCCAGTCATCCTCTAGAACTCACACCCAATTAGTCAGCTCAGCAATGTGAGCCTCCACCACATCAACACGGGCCGCCTCCGCATCACCAAGGGCCCGCATGGTCGTAGCCTCGGTAGCAACCAAGCCACTACCCTCTCCCGAAGGGCCAGCACCACCCCGAGGTCCACCACCCTAAAGTTGTACAACAGCTCCTCGTAGCCCCCCAAGACCACCCTGAGGCCTTCGAAGAGGACCATGGCTAGCCAATCGAGCACCGGAGCGACCTACCTCGCCAACATCTGGAAGAGTAACTGAAACTATGTCAATGTCACCATAAAAACACATAAGAACATATATACTCAAATAAATGTAGAAAAATTAAAAAAATACTTATTCACCCCCAAGCATAACCACGAGGGAGACCCTTCTCTTAATCCCCCCGGAAGTCCACCCATGCATAGGGGAATGGAAAAAACATCTGGGGGTTGACCTCAAACCAGGCCTCCATCGTGGCATTAAAATAATGCCCCACCATACCCCACCCCCTCGCGGAATCATAGGAGCCCACCCCCTCATGCGAGGCTCCCATGGCCCCCCAGGAGGCACCACCACCACTGGTCTCAACTGCACTACACTCTCATACATAATGTTGCGTATAATACTAGCGTATGCAAACAACATTGATCCATTTCGGACCTTGTTAAGCTGTGTCACCATCCTGTCATAGCAAAGGTCGGAGAAATCAAAGAAGTGCTTGGACATCAGCTGGCACAACACTCCAACCTGCGAGTCGCACAATAGCTACCAGAGTGCACCGCTAGACCAATTCTTTCACTGAGGCAATGCTGATGTACCCCTCTGTAACAAGCGTCTCACCACAATGACGTGCCCAGAACCTCTCCAAGTCCACCGTCCCAGAAGGGAGTGGATACTACAATGCCTCACCATGAGGCAGTAGCCTGGTCACAAAGTATACATCCATCTCTAGATGGATAGCAAGGTTAATCCCACTTAAAACAAACATGTTGTGCCTCATGTACCAATGCTAGATCAATTAATGCAGCAGTTTCTCTTGAGACTGAAGAAGCGTGTTCTCCACAAATTTCAGGAGCCCCAATTGTGCCAACTGTTGGCACGTTTTACCATCGGTGGCTAATGCAGTATGAATCTTGGGCCAATCTTGCTCCCTCCACAAAAACATGTCATCCAAAAAGGAACGCATCAGCAATAGAAAAACATTAAAAAATAGGCAAAAAAAAAAAAAAAAATCCTCAGCCTTTTGCGCCTGTGTCCCCCAAACATGCACGGTGAAGGTGTGCCTGTATTTCCCACAATCGTGCATAGTGCATGCCGAAAAAGAGGAAAAGAGTGCTTAAAGTGCCCGAAACCCCAGAAAATGTGCACAGAGGGCGCACTCTTACACTGATCACCCACAGAATCTAGAGTAAAAAATACTCAAAATCCATACAAGCCAATTTTGTACGGATCCCAGAACCCTCATACTGAAAAAATTAAATTACAGGACGTCATGGAGGTTACCTGGGCATGATATCGCTAATCCCTAGTGCTCAGGCTAACCACAAGGGCAAGAACTGCTCCGCAAAAGCCTCTGACCTCTCAAAAACTCAACAAGTACAAATGAATTGAATTCGGGACATATTCACCTATATATCACCCTTTTCAAAAAATTTGGAGGACCATAACGAGAGATCAGAAGGACTATTCTCCGAACCAAAAGCAGCACTATGATCAACACTCCATAATGAACAGAGGGGATGCCACACATTCGTATTCCCAAAAAAAAAAAAATTCAGTGCTAGTAGGTATGCCCTCTCTCATATTCTTTTTAAAAGCTCATTACTTTCAATAATATTTGATAAGGAAGATGCTTTCACTTGAGGTAGTTTTTTTTGCAGGAAATCTCGCAAACCATCCACAACTATATCCACTGAATGTTTTGGAGAAGGTATCATTCTACCCCTAGCATGATAGAGTCCTAGAAAACTCTAGATATCCTGACATCATTTCTCCATAAGAAATTAACCATAGGTTCCACATATCTGACCATGCTTATCATCACCTCGCCGTGCACATGATAAACATCCTCATTGGTTGGTAGAGCCTCCCCTCCATCGCGTTTTTCACCCATAGTAAACCATATATCACATCAAAAGTGATTCCATGGCCATACAACTTTAGTTTGGGAAGCACCTGATGCCCATCCATCCATCATGCATAAGGTCAAGTTTTACCATACAAAATAAAACCCCTTTCCCGGATAGTCAGGTTGTACAAGTAGATCAAAAGTGCACTACCGTGTCTCACATTGGGCCCACCATACCTCCATCTGTATAATCCCATCTGTGATACTTTTTCATCCGCTTCATCATGCTCACACATGAGACCAACCAATGGGGACCCCACCCTCAGCAAAATACCTTCTGAAGTCATCAACGAACGATCACTTTCATGTTTTGGGGCACCTGTCTCTGTGTTTTGCACAAGCCAAACCCCATTATTTTATTCTTTTGGTAAGTGTAAAAATACTGCAGACAGTGCACTATGTCCCCCACCCACTAATTTTATTTTTTCTCCCATGGCAATAGTCCCTGGACACCCTTGGCCGGAGTATCACACCCTCACGCAAAAGCCACCATGACACTCATAACCAGTTTATACCCACCCTAGAAGTCCTACTTACTCTAGGGATTTCCCGATCAGAAATAGTTATGACTGCTGCCAAGCTGCTTATTATACTTTGACTTTGGGCCACTAAATTCCCATCATAATATTTTAGTCACCCCTCGCCACCATGCCTATGTTAAACCCTTCACATCTAGGATCTTGATCCTTCATATCACCGACCCCTCGTTAGGTTGAGGCTTCCTTTTTGACAACTTCAACACCAATTTTCCAAAAAGGAAGAGGTAACTTGGATCACCCCTCTCCATAAAAGCGGCATCCTGCGGTGGCATTGTGGGAGACATCATTGCCCACAAATTTCATCGATCCTCCTGAAATTTGACTACAATGCAAGATTTCATGTCAAGATGGTATCGTACCTTACAACCATTGCAATTTGATCAAATTTGTCGAAGACCCATGTCTTCATAAGCGTCTCTTTCAACATTGCTTACACGAGAAAATCCTAGCCCGTACCTATCCGTACAATGCGTAGTTATATGCCATACCAAGTTTATGCATATGGGTACCACTTTCCACCTATTTCCAAAGAAAAAACGCCCCTGAGGGCATCAGCAATTGTTGTCATCAACCACCAAATCACTACCATATTAGTGGCACAGAAAGAACATGCATCTATGAAATAGATTTTTTAACTAGAAACAACATTATGAGCATGGGACATGCCTGTCTCATAGAAAATTTGTATATATTGTATTATATTTGGTTACAGGGTTCCCATAGGACATGGTCGTTCTTTGAACCAGTGGAGGGTGTCTCCAATTTTGAGCTACATGCATGTCTCTCTCTCTCTCTCTCTCTCTCTCTCTCTCTCTCTCTCTCTCTCTGTGTACAGTATACAGAAAAGAAACTATAATGTATTTCAGCTATAGAGTTCTTCCTAGACCTCTCACATTAGGGGGAAACTGTGAACACTGGAAAATTGCACAAGTAAAGATGAGATTATTTAATGTCAAGTAGAAGGATTTACAGGGCTGAGATACATTAAAGAATCTGGAAAGTATTTAAAACTATCTAAGGTTTGAGGAAAAATCAAAATTTGAGCAATTCATAAATGCTTTTGCACGTAAAAACCTTCGATAAGAGTGCCTTTGCTTGCCTTTTGACCTGAAAATCGTGTAATCCTGGGAGTGGTGAAAGTCACTTTCCGAGACAACAAAAATTACACTCCAGGACAATGATTTCACATTTGAAACACCTAGGGAAAGCCACCAAAGCCTCCTTAGGAAATCAAGGGAACACACAATGGAATAAGTGTGGTACACAACCAAATTACCCCCCTCTCTTGGTTCACCATCCACAATGTACCAAGAAAGGGAAGTAGGATTTAAATTCTCCTATAAAAGTCGACCAAGAGATGAATAAATTGAGAGCACATTGTTATGCTAGCCAGAATTTCCCCAAGAAATACTAACAGTGTGTGATCCGGAGCAAAGATAGTGGGGACTCAATTGTTGGCCATCAAATAACTTCAGTCTACCATAGTAGAGAGAGGGAGACTTTGCACCGAGGCAATCTTGGAAGTAAAGACATCTTTGCATCGAGACTTAGAACCCCCAGTTCCAAGGGCCCCTTGGCAAGTGGGTTAAAGTGTTTCCTACCAACACCCAATAAGAGGGGACGTAAGTGCCACTACTTGGATTATTGTAGTTGTTTGACTCTATTTAGAGCTTTTATGTTATTTTTTTTAGTTTTTATGTCTGAATATGCATGTTATTTCTATATCTAGTATGTTTATGTTCTAGCATGTTCCACTAACTTTCTTGACTCCACATCTTTTCTTCCTGTGACCAAGAACTTAAGAGGGTAAACCACACCCCTTAATTTGGTGTGATTTCATAAATGCGTGCACCAAACACACTAACACACCATTTACATGTCAATTCTTCCATAAATTTTAATGAAAACCATGTACATGTTATTTCTCCCATAAACTTAATTGAAACTTTAAACTTCTCCCATAAAATTTAAGGCAAACCATGTACATGTCATTTCTCCCTTAATCTTAAGGAAAACTTTAAGGCTAACCATGTACATGTCATTTCTCCCATAAACTTTAAGGAAAAACATGTACATGTTAGTTCTCCCATAAACTTTAATTTAATATATTTTTAAGGAATTTTAAATGTTTTTGGAAACCATGTGTATGTCATTTCTCCCATAAACTTGGCATTTTCTAGTGTTTTTGCGAACCATGTACATGTCATTTCTCCCATAAACTTTAAGGAAAACCATGTACATGCCATTTCTCCCATAAACTTTAACGCATTCCCAATAAAATTTAAGTCATTTGAGATAAATGTTCATTTAATATATTTTAAAGGAAAATGCTAGTGTTTTTGGAAACCATGTACATGTCATTTCTGCCATAAAATTTAAGGAATTTTCTAGTGTGTTTGGAAACCATGTACATGTCATTTCTCCCATAAACTTGCCATTCTCCAGTTTTTTTGGGAACCATATACATGTCACTTCTCCCAACCATGTAGATGCCATTTGCACTAAAATTGAAGGCATTTGCAATAAGCAAAATGCTAGTGTTTTTGGAAACCATGTACATTCCATTTATCTCATAAACTTTAAGGAATTTTCTACAGGGAAAATTTTGGGGCTAACATTCGCAAGTGGGCTAAGTTTCCACATTTAAAAAAAATATATTAGTGAATTTCCATTTTTTATAAAAATGATTTGCCCAAATTTTATAGTATCAAAATATTTTATCTTAAAAATAGCCAAAATTTTATAGATATTATATAAAATCGTTAGAAATATAAGTATTTTTAAAAAAATATCATGAACCATTTTACATTTTGCATATTAGGGACTAGTAATATTTGCCAGGGTTTCTAAAGTTTCAAATAATTTAATGTACTTAAAATTTTCCCTCATTTGATACTATTTTTGGGTACCATGTACATGTCATTTCTCCCATAAACTTTAAGGCATTTTCTAGTGTTTTTGGGAACCATGTAGATGTCATTTCACCATTAAATTTAAGGAAAACTATGTATATGGTATTTCTCCCATGCATTTGCAATAAATGTTCATTTAATATATTTTATTGATTTTTTTCAGGGATAAAAATGCCCAATAAACATGGTTGAAAAATAGAAATTATGCATAGATGTTTGTTTCTTTCCCAATCCAGGGAAAGAAATTGTTACATATGTTCTTTGTGATATTGCGACAAGCAAGTTCCTCCAAAGGAAAATGAATATACCGAGAAGAACAAAAAACAATGAAGCATATTATATTGCATTGATAGAAGGCTTGGGAACAACTATGGAGTATGGATCAAATGGAATTGTAGTTTTCACCAATTTTTAACTTTTGTGAAACCATATGAAAGGTGTGTACAAAGTTAAGAAGGAGAAGCTAAAACAACTACATGGAAAAGAAAACAATATTGTTAGACAATTTCAAATTTTTAGTATAATACATTGTGCTAATGTTAATAAGATGTCTAGTGATCTATTGTGTGGGGCAATGCCAATTCAAGATTCATCTCTCAAAGATGAATTAGTGTTCAGGTTCTCTCCTTCAAAATTTATTGATGCACATTGTAACATATCTTTGATATGTTTGTGCTTTTTACTTATAAATTTGTCATTTTTTATTACCATGTATTTTTTTCAATTATATACCAAGTGTGCTCCCACCATGTGAGCACAACTTGGTGAAATTCATGTTTTATAAAATTAAAATGTGAGGACTTAAAAAAAAATTGTTTAGAGTTTCACACATCAATTTTTGCTTTCAAAGTTGTGTTTTACATAATTTGTGTTTGTTATCAACATTTGTGTACTAAATTACATAATTTTTTTGAAATATTTTAAATTTATTTTAAATAGTAATTTTAAAAATAATTATAGATGTCCACGGTAGATATCTGTATATATATCATGGAGGATGAAAGGAAAATATCAATAGAATCCCATACCTCTACGAGAAAGGCGCATCACGGATCGAGGGATTTTCATGTTATTTATATTAGATTTGCATGTTTTTAAATGACATTTGAATATATAATATTATCTCGATATGTACATTTATACATGTGGAAATGATTTTTCTATTGAATATATATATAATGCTATCCCCATGTACATACATGTATACATATGGAATTGATATTTTATCAATTTTGTGAGCTAAATTAGTTTTTCATAAATTTCATTTTTTATTTTTTAGGAGTTAGGAGGCCAAGAGTATCTACTCGATCAATGGAGCATGGCCATGGTTCACGCAATGTTGGTATGGTTCACGCAATTTAATCAAACATATGTACATGTATTTATATGTATGTATGGATTTTTTAATTGATTATAAATTCCTATTTTCTTATGAAGCTTCTATCTCGTCATGTGAGGGTGGTGGTGGTACACATTCCCCTGGTGGCCTATCAATAGGTGGTGGAAAATTGCATGAGGATGGTGATATGCATTCCCCTGGAGGCCAATAAATGGGTGGTTGTATTGGTTATCAACCAATCGGTGGTCATTCTGGTTCTCAACAATATCGGGGTGGGCATGATGCTACCCAGCCATCTCGAGGTGGCCATCAATCTGAGTATTATTTTCATTCAATTTGAACAAATTTGTTCACATGATTTTTTATTTATAGAATTTTTTATATCTTGATGCAAAGGGTGAAAATTTTTCTCAAAAAATATGTAGGCCAGAACGCGTTATTCAAGAATAAGGTTTTACACCAATGACGACGTATCATTTTGACATTTTCGATTTACGTTGGAAAAGAAACATCTAGAAATGCACATTACAAAGGTGTCAACATATTTATTCAAAATTGAGTAAAGATATTTTGTCTTTGAAACTCCTTGCTGAGAGTCGAGAATGCTTAGAAATAGTTACTCACTCTTTAAGCATACTTGTAAGAGTGCACAAAAATCTTGGGCCAACAACTGATACTTTTGTAGAAGTGATGAGGAAAAGAAAGGAAACAGTGATGGGTCCTGATACATGGGATGATGTCAGAAAAAAAGTTACAAAAGGAATGGCCAAGTCTATGTTTAATTTCAAACAAGGTCCGAAAAGAAATATGCTAAAGGTGAAATATTTCAAACACCCTGATATAGCTTGTCATTTGTATGATAGGCACCTTTCTGCCTATGGAAGACTACCATGGAATAATAAGGTTCCTCTCTATTTTGAAAAATTATTTTATGTAGAATAATTTTTCAGTATGAAACCTAATTATAATGACCTTCCCTTCGATTTTTTTGGTCCTAGGAAAGGTCGATTATGTGACCGTAGGGGAACTAAGTGTGATGTTGTGTTTCCTCACCGCGAGACACCATTAGTAAGTCGACGTCTTCGTGTGGAAAATTTTTGGTCAGAGATGGATGCCACTTCTAAAATTAGTCAAGAAGAAAGGGATGTCATCATAGACAATGTTTAGAGTGGACCTGGGGCAATTGATGTTTGTCTGAATCGACAAAGAGCATGAGAGACTGCACATGCTAATTTTGTGTATTATACAGATAATGAGATAGACAACATGTGTATTGAAGAGCTCAAAACATATGCAAATAATTCTCGCAATGATTGGTGGAACTTAATTATTCATGAGGAAGAGGGCATGGGATCAGAGTGTGTTAATGGTTAGGGTGAATATTTTAACACATGTAAAATTTGTAATAAATACATATACATACATTTATTTGCATATGTTATTCTAACAAGAATGTATCATATATGTGAACACCATTTGCAGTTCTCATGCTTGATGAAAAAATATTTTAATATCACCGTCGAAGCTTCAGGTTCTCACAATCAATATGGTTCTCACCATCAAGATGATATGTTTGCAAATTTTAGTGTTTTTCAAGTTTTTATGATGTTGATATACAATTATTTTAATCTATTATTATATCGGAACATGATGACATATTTTTAAAATAAATAATTGTGTGCACATGTACATGTATATAACTAAATGTTAACAGATTCTGATTCCATCCGATGTTTTTGCGATGGAGGTACCCTCTTCTTCCCTATTAGGAGATGTGACAAATCCACTGTCACAAGTATGAACAAATTTTTACTTGAATAAGTTTTTAAGTTATAAATTGTAATGAAAGTTTCATTAAAAAATGAGATCTAGATCTTGACTTATTTTATAGTTTTAAAATTGTTGAATTTTAGGTTTTCGGAGATGATTTTCGTTCAGATCCACCCTCTTCTTCCCTATTGGGGGATCTTCCAAATCCACCATCACAGGTATTCATATTTTGACTTACATTTTTAAGTTGTATGTTGTAGTTCAAAAGTTCCATTAATAAATGAGATCTAGATCTTGAGTTATTTTACATTTTTTAATTCTTTTTATTTTAGTTTTGTGGAGATGATTTTCATTCGGAGCCACCCTGATCTTCCCTGTTAGGATATGTGCCAAATCCATCATCACAAGTATTTGACTTTTCACTTATATGTTTAAGCTATAAATTGAAGTTGAAAAGTTTCATTAAAAAATGAAATCTAGATCTTGAGTTATTTTATAGTTTTAAAATTTTTGAATTTTAGGTTTTTGGAGATGATTTCGGTTCTCCAAGGGCTCTATAAATGGAGTGTATGATGGAGATAGAAACATCCACACAATTTTAAAAAAATTTCTAATTTTTTTTTAATATTATTGCACATTATTTTATGCATTTTCATTTGAAATTTTTTAATATATATATATATATATATATATATATATATATACTTGTACATGTATATTGTGCAGTTTATTATGGAGGATGTATTGATGGACGACCAACATAAGACAATGGAGAGGGAACTACATGAGGTATTGCATGATTTTTTTTTCCTTTTGTTTTTTTACATGAAGTTTTACATTCTCATTCAATTTTAAAAATTTAAAGTTTAATGCTTGTACAAATTTTGTACAGGTTCCCCATTCTTTAGAGGAGAGTACAACGAGGCTCAGGAAGCTGCTGGAAAAGTCACTAGATCCATCTCTATTTGATTGATGATGCACATGTGCAACATTTTGTTTTAGAGATAGTCTTAAATTTAATTTTCTATATAGTCTTATTTATGCAGTCATATTTACTTTTCTATGTAACTTGATATTTATAACACTATAAATTTCTATATATATTTACATTTTTTTTTCATATGATATAAATTTTGGACATATTTTACATTTTGGATATAGTTTGAAACTACATTTACTTTTATCAAGAATGATTTTAAATTTTGGATAGTTACATTTGTGATGTGATCACCTATTGTGGTATAATTTTTTGTTTTTAAAACTCAAGTTGTCAGTTTATTTTTTAAATATAAAATGAATCTAGATGGAAATTTCAAATTACAAAACACATCTATATATATTGGATAGTTGAACTACATCTGGCATGTGATCACATGTTGTGATATAATGTTTTGTGTTTTTAACCTCAAGTTGTCATTTTATTTATTAAATATAAAATGAATATAGATGGAAATATTAAATTACAAAACACATGTATATATTTTATACATTTGAACTACATTTGGCAGGTGATCACATGTTGTGATATAATGTTTCTTTTTTTTTTAGCTCAATTTTTCATTGTATTTGTTAAATGTAAAATGAATCTTTAGATGGAAATTTCAAATTACAAAAAACGTGTATATTTTGGATATTTGAACTACATTTGACATTTGATCACATGTTCTGATATAATGTTTTGTTTCTAAAACTCAAGTTGTCATTTTATTTGTTAAATATAATATGAATCTAGATGGAAATTTCAAATTACAATTAACACATACATGTGTATATTTTGGATAGCTGAACTACATTTGGCATGTGATCACATGTTGTGATATAATGTTTTGTTCTTAAAACACAAGTTTTCATTTTATTTGTTAAATATAAAATAAATCTAGATGGAAATTTCAAATTACAAAACACATGTGTATGTTCTAGATAGTTGAACTACATTTGGCATGTGATCACATGTTGTAATATAATGTTTTTTTTTTTAAAACTCAAGTTGTCATTTTATTTTTTAAACATAAAATGAATCTAAATGGAAATTTCAAATTACAAAACACATGTATATTTTGGATAGTTGAACTGAATTTGGCATGTGCTCACATGTTGTGATATAATGTTTTGTTTTTAAAATTCAAGTGGTCATTTTATTTATTAAATATTAAATGAATCTAGATGAAATTTCAAATTACATTTAACACATACATTGGTACATGTTATTCATTTGCATGTGTGTGAATGTTCTATAACTTTAAGATTCATCTATTATTTAGGTGATATTTAAGTTCACATGAATATATGTATATAAAAATGATTAAAGTACATGTTTGAATATATCTAAAAATTATTGAAGTAAAATACATATCGATGTATATATCTCAAAACAATCATAAAATTCTAAGTGTTCATAAATGCGTCAAACAATATCAAAATTTTAAAATTGCATTGAAACATATATCCAATACGCAGCATTTTTCATTAATGTACATAGAAAAGCTACTTTCAATTGATAGCAAACTAGAAACTACAAAACATGTACCACACATTTTGCATTCGAGAATGAATATTATAATTTTCTTAATAGATACATCTAAAACAAAATCATGCAACTTAAAATTTGCATTATATCAACTATGCTAGATACAAATATATGTACATTTTGTAATAATGACATTATGACAAATTGTACCAGAGAAAGTATGAAATCATTTAAGACCAAATAATCTACATGTGTATGTGTACACATGTGTATAAATTACTCGTGTGCATGTACCAAAACAATGTACATGTGAAAACACTTTTATATATAACATAAAACATGTACATAAATTATAATAATTTTAAAACTTAAGGATACACAAAAAAAGGCTAGTTTGATTTTTAGTTGAGTTCTGGAAGTTCTAAAAGATGAATTCAAAGAGAAGAAATTTTTGGGAAGTTCAATCAAAAAAATTCCAATGGAATGCCATATTCAATTATCCATTCATGATCAGATTTTGACATTTTCTATTTCTTAATTTTCAATTTTTTCTTTGATTGAACTTCTATCAACTTTATGCATGTTGTACACACCAAGTGACTATATTGACAACTTATGACATCAGGTTCATAGTCTTGAAGGTAAAAAAAATCCTGAATTTTATGATTTTGTTGGAAAAAATAACCTTTTAGTATAATAGACCCTTTGTCATATGTAAACCAGTTATGATCGTAGTTTTCCAATAATTTCATCTTTCGTTCAATGCAACGTATGAAATAATACTTCACAATTTAAACATTCATAGTAGGTGCAACTACAACAAAAACATCTCCTGGACAATAAAAAAAAACTTACATTTAAATTTAGATCATAATTAATATGAAAAATTTACTTTAAAATTAACATGTGTACTTGATTTTATTATCTATTTTTAGATCTCTATCATTTGAAAGCAATTGAAATGTTACCTTCTTTAACAATATTAGTCTCCTGTGATTGCATTTCTTCAAAGTTTGCAACAGAAATTTCCCCTTTGTATTTAGTTTTGTATGTTGCCAATATTTTACATACATTTTGTTTTCACAAACATCAGTAGATTCTGTGTTGTCTATGCAAGCATGACAAAAACAAGAATATTTTCTTTTATCCAATGCAAACACATTTATGGACATTTTTTTTTAATTGAATGCAATTTTTGAGTCCATTTTATTGTTTCAATGTTATCTCCAATCGATCTTTCTACATCTTGGACCCTAATATGCCAAAAAAACCTATATGGAAATTTCAAACAAGAATATAAATATGTTATTCAAAATACCATCAAATATAATCATTGTGATAACTAATGTTTAAAATTATAAATCCAATAAAAATTAAATCATTTACCTTCATACTTCCCTTCATCCGTTAGTCTCGTGGCTTAGTACATCGATGCACCATTGAACAACTTGTTCAGCTGAGACAAGTTATTTTGCAGAGTGGATCATTTGATATTTTCAAAGTGCTCGTTCTATACATGCCCTTGCACCGTCATGTTCTCCTTTTCCATGACGAGTCTCAAATATATTCCAACACTATTCAATGCGGGCTTTCATATGAAGACTAAACAACCAAAAGAATTGAGGCTTTCATATGATCGTGAAGATTTGAATTGACCTACGCATCCATATCACCATATCCAATGTTCATTGAATTTTATTTCATGACTTTTAAAGGAGTCATAAATCTTTTCAAAACAATGTTGCACAAAATATGTATCAGGTGTACGATCGTCATTGATATAAAAGTGATATTCTTTAATAACATGTTGATTTTCACTGGATCTTTCTATATGATCAAAATTTTGTTCAACATATCTATATAGAATATGGACAAACATGGAGACTCGGTCAGAATGATAGTATTCACTCTTTATTTCTTTTTGTGGAACAAATGTGTAGTTTTCTGCAAAATCAACTATTGACAAAATGCTCCCTGGTGGAAAAAATTCATGGGATTTTTTGAATTTCATGTCCTACCATCGAGCTGTATGGGAATGCTTGGTGTAATTATAAATTTCTGCTTCAAACTTTCTCAAAAATTCTATCACAAAAAATTCTTCATCTTGTAAATCAATTCTTTTAGCACTTGTATTACTACTTGAACCAATCGATGTATGAATATATTCATATCTCTTCCCTTTCACCTTTATATTGGAAAATTATTGATCATTTATATTAGTATGATATTTTTTTTGAAATTTAGTCAAATTTCCACAATCATCTCATTTTTTACCACCAACACATTTCTTTTGGTAAAATAATTCATGGCTTTCTCTTCCACATAGAATTTGAGATATGGAATCATGGATAGTGGAAGGAGTCATATCTTATTAAAAAGTTATTAAGATGGTTTAGAGCGAAGGAAAATAAAATTTCATTAAAATTTGGGGGATGTGAAAATTTTGAAGCTATATTTTTTAGGTCATTTGAAATCCTTGAGAGGATTGGAATTGTTGAATATACGATTACATCGTTAGCATCCATGTATATTCATAATTTATTATTTATGTTATTAATTTAAAAGTATGTTCTCAATGGTAATCATGTGATTGACCTGAATATGATTCATGTGGAGCTCAAGGGATACTTTTAAGTCCATCTAAAAACTATTTTAGATAGTAAGGTCAAGGTTCTCTAGAATGAATCCATGACCTTGTTAAAGGTATAATGGAAACAATTTTGTCCTAAAGATGCCACATTAAAGCATGAATATGCTATGAGGGAAGAGTAACCTAATCCCTTTTATTTATTTTGTTTATATATATATATATATATATATATATATATATATATATATATATATATATATATCTGTCTGTGTGTGTGAGAGAGATACATTGAGGAAAATGAATAAATAAGGGGGAGAGGAATGAAACACCCCTAGGAGGACCCCTATGTGTGATATGCATATCATATATAGGGTTTTTATCGAAGGAATACTTTGGAGTTTAGGCACCTATGCTCATATGTATTTCAGGCCAATGCAACTATGTTTGTATTTTTTGAGGGTATATATCCTTATTTTATAATTATGAAATCACATGCATAATAATAAAATAAACCATTTTTTGCAAACTATGTTGGGAAATAAAGTATGGAGGGATAATAGTCCATGAGTTTGAAAGGATTTTAATGGATAATTGATGAAGGGTTTTATCCTATGTAGCTAAATTATTATTAAAAAAATCTCATGTAATAATGTGAACATATTTTATCCTATGCTCATAAAGTGACTTTAGATAGTGCCATTTTTCATAGTAGGGACAATCATATAAAACTAAAGTGTGTTAGATTCATTCCATCATCCATACTCCTTGTAAGGAAATCATGGGTGACCCCGAGGCATGTATGATCCCTAGTGAAATCATTGGTGGATTTTTGGAAAAGGGATAAGTTTCCAAATATCCAAGCTAGATAAGTATGTGGATACCATCACGAAAGTTGGACCCTTGGAATCCACAAGTCTTCAAGATATCACTTGCTAGGCCAAACTGAGAACCATAGAAAGGTAGTGGTATATTTAAAGGGACTATAAGCATAGAGAAGGGGATGCACTACCTTAGATTTTGTGGCCCATTGGAAGATTTGAAACTATTGTTTAAAGGCTACAAGAGTTTCATACTTTCCTAATTATGGTTGGTTCCTAGTATGTACCAATCTTTAGGTATGTCATTTACCTTGTGGAGTCGAGGCCCTAGCTCAGTGGTAAAATTATCTTGATAGATTATGAGTAGTGTAGTCTATGGTTGTGTGGAATGTGTGAGGTACACAACCATTCAATTTCAGGTATTAAAATAAAAATTTTTATATTTAATTCTGATATGCTTTCTACTGTAGTTATTCATGTATTTACATGTGATACATATGAATAGAAATTTAATGGAAATATTTATGTGATTATATTCATGTATATGATAGAATTACATTATAAAATTCGTCAATAATGCATAAATAATATTATAAGATACTAATTGAGTCATTTTTTTAGAGAAATTTTGTTACAAAGGTATAAAAAATCCCTAGTATGTGATTGGGCGCCTTAAAAGGTGGTATAAATTGGTTCCAAATCCCATGAATAAACCGATCCAAAACTTGAGCTCCCTATCAGAAATAACTTCCTTCGGCATACCATCCAACTTATCAATTTTCTTTCATATAAATTAGAAGCACATATTCTTCCGCGTGTATTGAATTTATTGGAATAAAATGACTAGTCTTAGTGAGCTTATCCACCACCATCATGTTAGAGAGGATTTCCTATTTCGATGTGGGATGCGTATTGGCTATAGAAAACCCAATGGGCATTTACGATTATCCTTAACCTTTTGGAACTCCAAACACTTGGATATATAATCAACCATATCCTTTTCCATACGTGGTCATAACCCTTATTTATTGAAATGTATTTTTGTAACCTAGTTTACCAACATAAGGAACATTGTGCATCTCATTCAAAACTCTTCGTTTTAGTCCCTAAGAGTTTGGAAAATAAATTATACATTTATACATGATTATTCCATCTTATTTTCACTAATAATTCGTGTACTTTGGCTGCAAATTACTTTGTTATAACTCTTCTTTTATTTTCATGTAAATTGTTGATTGAAATTTTCATGATCTGAAACTCTTATTTTTATATCATATTTACATATACTTATTGTTGTAGCATGAATATTATGCACTTTTCTATTGAGTGCATAAACCAACATATTCTCCTTGCCTTTTATATGCTTTATTTCAAAAGCATAATCAACTAGAAAGTCTAGCCATCTAAATTGTCTGGCATTCAAGGTAGGATTTTTGAGAATTTTCATGAGGTCATGTACTATTCTCAATTCAAATATGTTTCTCTTCATTTATATACCTTTTAAATCCATAATATAATTTTTTAAATAATTTAAGTTCAAGGTGGTAGACAATATGATTGGACAACGTGTAGGAGATAGTGTAGGCTCATCTCCTGTGAAGGATACATTTCATCCTCTACCAAAACCTCCTCATTCAAACATGAATCTAACTAATTATTGTATTAAAATCTCCTAAGCTTGTTTCTTAACTATAAAGTTGTCGATTCTAGTCCTTTGGAACTAATGTGAAGGAAATAATTTAGTTGATGGTTTATCTAGGTAACATATGAGAAGATAACGGATTTGAATTTTCCCCGTCTTATGTTTTCCTAGGTATAGAACATCTCATTCTTTCACCACCTTGATATCTTCATTCCCTTGCACACTATGCTCTACAACTATTAGTATTCAACGGTTTTAATGGATCTATACTCTAATGTGGTTACCCTCCCACTCATTGCACTCATTTTGAATCCATCGCAAGATAGGATGATCGTCTCTTCCACAGAGAAAACTCTCCATTTCTAAACAAGAAATTAAATCTTATCAAGGACAAGGCCAAAATTCAATTTGGTTCTCAGGTGGTTGACTAATTGAGGGTTGAGGTCGTGAAGTTCCCTCCATAATGATCCACACTCTTGATACTAAATATTTTGTAACATTGATCTCTATTGGCCACAATATTGATGGTGGGCCATGGTTTTTATAGTTAGGAGATAGAAAATATAGATATGACAAAGTGACTCGCTAAGGTGAAGAAGTAGGGCTAGATTCTTGTAGACCTATGCAAGTGGATGGAAAAAGGATAGGGTGGTTTCCTTACATATGAGGCCTGGCCTAGAAATTGAGACAACTTGATTGAACTCTCTGGTGATGCCATGAGTTGTTATGCTCCTCCATAGATTCAATGCTCTAGATGCCTAGTTTATTCTATGCCTCATCCTTTATTTTCCTAATTTATGTTAATATGTTGGATCAGAGGCTATAGGGAGTCTTGGTTTCCTCCTTGGGTATGACCACACTTTAAATAAATGTGTGTCATAAAATCGAATCAATAATGTTTTGAACTACCAATTTTCCTCATAATAAGAGTTCACATAATTGATTTTCCTATCTAGATAATGATCTGTCTCATGAAAACTCTAACAATGAAATTATTATGCTCTCTAAATATTCAAAATTTTTATTTTTTATAATAAAACAAGTTTCTTATTAAAATATAAAATTTGTTAAAAAATACTTCTTCCTTTCTATATTTATTATTATTATAATACCTAAGCTGAAATGGACTTCAATATCTTCTATCCTCTTAGAGTGTTCTTTCGAGGGATCCTGTCAAATTTTATTTAACATCAATAAAACAATAAAGAAGATTATGAACATTGTTTCAATAATTTTTAATTCGAACTGTAAGCATATCTCGGTGATCCAAACTAAGTGATAATCTTGAAAAAGAACTTGTCGCTGAGCCCTCTTCTCATTGTAATTGAGCCATCATATAATCTCTATCTTTAATATTAAACTTACAATTAAACAATAAAGGAGCCTACCATTATTGTTCTATAATTTGAAGAATTATTTTTATAATTATTTATATAATTATATTTATCAAAGATAATAATTATAATATTCTAATTTAAATATTTATTTTATAATTACTTTTAAAGATAGAAGCGATATTTTACAATTTGAAAATTTGTATTTACAACCCCTTTTAAAATAAAAATTATGAACCCTTTTCTCCTGGATTCAAAAATCCTTGTTTCTAAAACTAATAAGAGGGTAAGAATAAACATTTTATGTTTGTGATTATTAAACATCCATATTTGTAATTTTTCCATCTATAAGGTGCTTAATTAAGTTGCACTTCTGTTTGTTTGTCTTTTTTTTAATGATAATGTTTGTAAGAAATTTTTTATTGTCAGTTGAATCATTAATAACAAGTTTGTAAATAATTTTTAATGCATAAGTTATAAAATTGTTTTATAATTTTATTTAATTTTTTGTTTTTAATCCGAAAGAGTATTTTGTAATAAGTTTCAAAATTTATGTTTGTATTACATCCACTATATGAATAATATAATTTCATTTAAACGTTAGTGTTTCCTTGTTTCTTTCCTTTTTAGAATAAGGAAAGGGGACGTCCAACTTCAATCCTACCAAACAAATTTCTTAAAGATTCTTGAGGACAAGAATACATTCTCACAAATTGATTGCACAGAAAGACATAGAAACAATTTATGAATAAATTTATATTATTATGGATCTTTCCCAATGGAAATTTCCATTTTTATAGTTGTTAATGATTTTATCATTATTGTATTTTATTCTTCCTTTTTGAGGATGGGAGGAACCCAAAGTCCTTGTAAGCATATTTCCAAAGTAAGGGCTTAAGGAGACTGAAATACTGTTCTCTACTTTTTGTGTTTTTGGTAATGAATTTTGTATTACTCGATATTTTAGTTGTGAAGATTCTAAAGAAACATTGGCAAAATTTACATCTAGCTTTAGAGTATTTGAGTTCTTTGAATTATCTAAAGTTGTACCCACTTTTGGAATTAAGTATACCTTAGCTCGACTCACAACATTTTTTAGAGAGATCTTTGAATGTATTGGATTTGAAATTTGGGATCCTAAACTTCTTCCTTATCCTTGAGTGAATCTAGAGTACCTAAACTATTATATGAAGGGGGAAGTTGGCTAGATTTAAGATTGATTTTTTTTTTAGGATTTGATGACAGAGTAGCACCATCTTAGTGATTAATTATTTTTATTCTTAGAGATATGTTGAAACCCTTACTCGTCAACTTTCTTTGTAGTTGGGGAAGGATTTGAAGATGTTACAAGAGCATTAGAAAATGGATGATTGTTTGCAAAGTTCCCATACTCTTGGAATATGACTCCATCAGTCGATCTATATTTTAATATCCTTAAGGAGTCATCTATGATGTTCAATATTCATACAAATTCTTATAGAAGTGGAAATTATTTCTTTTGGCTTTGCGTGAGAGATATATTTATCCAAATTATCTCCAATTGCTATGAAATTTTCTTCACTCCATAAAAAATGGTAAAGCATCACCGAAAGCAAGAATGAAGAAATTCCCATGTCTGTATTGAATCCAGGGGTGTAATGAATTAGAAACATACAATGAATACCCATAGGGAAAGAACAATATATGAATATTTAGTCGCTAGCTTCTCGATTTTAAAAAATAAGAATATAGAAACCTTTTGCATAGTATAACATTGAAGTTGGAACCAACTCTCAAATTTATTTAGAATTCCATTTTGAAACAATTTAGCCTAAAAGTGGCATCCTAAGGAAAAATAATAAAATAAAAGCTATGAATTTTGGAGGGAAATGAAGAAAATTACTTTTTTTTTAATTGTATTTTAGGCTTATCTCCTTATAGGGTTACTCAAATTTTATGTGTAAACACTCATTGGATGCAAACTTAAATTCCACATCTAACGAGTACCCATCATGCATACTTTTGAGAACACCCAAATTGATAAAAATTGAAGATAAATTAAAAAAATGTGTTGAACAAATTTTTTAATGTATCTTCATTTTTTGACAATGTGGATCTTCTAAAAAGTATGCATGATGGGTACTTATTTGATGTGAAATTTAATTCCGCATCCAACAAGTGTCTACACTTGAAATTTGAGTAAACCTATAAGGGGATAGGTAAAAAATGCAATTAAAAAAAAAAAATATTCACTTCCCTTCAAACTATTTACATTTATATATTTTCAAATTTAAAGAATTTTTATTAGTTTACATATTATGACGCGAAAATTACGTGGAAAATCCATGGGTGATTTTAGGCTAAATTTTCCTCTGATGGATGGGCTAGGTCAAATCTTGGTGAAGTTACGAATCTGACCTTTACTCTTTAAAATGAAAATGGTTTGAGTTTCCTTAGAAGAACTTAAAAAACATTGTGAATGGTATCCACATTTTTCGCACATATGGAATCAATTTTAGCCACACAAGAATATATGGATAAGTCGTCCTCATTGGAAAGATTCCTCATTAAATAGAAACAAAGGCCCTATAGAGTTAAAATCTGAGATTCTGAGTAGATATCCTGAATAAGCACAAATAATGCTGCAAGAACCTTGGAAAATGCTTAGATCTATCACCCTCACACAAGGAGCACATGAGGAGGGAAATCAGACAAGATCTTCATGTCAGCAAAAACCCTAGAATCTATAACATCACAAGTGGCGAAACGATCATTAATTCGTTGTAGGGTAGGGTCCAAATATCTACAACAAAGTGTTTGTTGAGGCTACAGAAACCCTAGTAAATGTCACACAGGTCGACACTCCATTCAATTGTTTATAACCACATAATTTTATTTAAAGTAATAGGTTAAGAAATTTAGAAAAATATATTCTACGAAATGGTTAACAACATTTACATATTTTTCATATATTAAATCTTCTATGTTATCAATTAGGTCTTATAATTTTTAGTTTAATCTTTTAAAAGTTATTTAAATAGGTTGAATATTTCTGTAAAAAATTTCGAATATTTTTATTATATCACAATTTAATTAATTATTATTTTAAATTGAAGTAGACTTAAAATTATAATTTCCATATGTAAAATAAAACATAATAATTATAATTATGATATAAATAATAATAATTATTTTACATTCAGAAGTTATGTATTTAAAAATATAAAAAATAAAAATATTCAAATCAAATCTCAACTTTCATTTTATAAAAATAGGATGTCACGTCTACACTTGAATACGCAATAGTTCTTAATTATAATCAACTAAACAACTAACAATGAACGAAAATAATGCAAGAAAATGCCGGTTTATTAGGATTAAATAAGCAATATTCCACAATTATAATTAATGAAACAACCAACCCTTATCGCAAGAAAATGCTGGTGGGAATGGTACGTTGTGATACGTAGATTACCGAATTTCAACAGTACACTATTAAAATGGTGTGATTTCATTTTGGATGTTTCCATAATACGGGACTTCGTTTTTCATAATATTTAATGACCACCTCCCATTTCATATTTTGTTGCAAGAAAATGGGGTACCTATTTTGATGCTCATACTTATTTTGTTGCGTGTGAATGTGTGAATGTGTCAATGGTCAATTGGTCAATTTTCTCAATATGAAATTCAATGGGTATATTATCGGTCTTATTGTGAATGATTTAATATTAGGTTGATTTCATTTTAAACAATAAATTATTAATAAATTTAATTGGAAAGTTATAGTTAAACTAGGCATTAAATTATTTGATAAGACTTTCTTATTTGTGCGATTAGAGGTTCACCTTTTTAAAATAATTTGACTACTGAAATTTGATGAAGCATAACTTTTTTTTCATTTAATGTCTTTTGTCATTAAAATAAAGTTTATCTTTTTGGCTAGGTTTCAAATTTCAGGGTACATCTTTTTCCTGTTAGAATTAGGTTCAAGAAATAGCCTCACTCACCCTCAGTCACAAAACTTATTAAGTCTTAAGTTCTTAATATATTATTAATATGATAAATAACAATCAAACTAATTTTATATTAATAATTTTAGATTATTTCATAATTTTTTCATTCTAAAAATAGTATAAAACTTGTTCATACATTAAATTAACATGCAACATATTTTCTCTTTATTCGTCAATTTTCATTTAATGTTGAAATTACTAACTACTACTACATTATAAAACATAAAGGAAATATAGTCAAATTATGGTTTTATATGGTATATGGTGTTGTATGGTAAGGTTTTATAATTTAAATTTACAAGTAGTTGTTACAAATATTGTCACTAGATATTATATAGTCTAATTTAATAGCTATGATAAGTCTTTGAGTAGATGTTAAATATAAAAATAATAGTAATTTGTAAAGAAATCTAAAATGATTTTATTACTAGATTATGAGATTCTAATAATCTGATTTGAAATTTGATTGTTATTAACTTAGTTTTGACTTATACAAAATGTATTGTTAAACTTTGGAATAAGATTAAAAAAATTATTTTGTAAAAACTTAATTGGAGAAAAATTTTGATGTCTTTAACCGATAAAATTTGTAACTCTGAGAATTATATGGTATTTATGCCAACCATTTTAGATATTTGTGCAAATATCTTTCAATATTAAATCCACGTCAGTGATAAACTTTGTAACTCTCAAAAGTATATGGTATTTTTGGATGCAATTGTAATATTTATGCCATTAATTTTATATATTTGTGCAATAATTTTTCATTATTAAATCCTTCAAACTAGCTCATACTGAGGTAAATAACATATTCCATTATGTGTTCTTAAATGTTTCAACAAATGGAAGAAAAAATATAATATGACTTAATTTTTTTAACAAATAAAAGTAAAATATAAATATATAGACTTACTAGTAGTAGTGGTTGCTACCAACCAAAGTTGGGTAAAAGTATAAATAAGAGTAAAAATATAAATATGCAAACCTACTTACTACCAACCAAAATTGGTACAAATTATTATAGTATTTAATATAATAAAAATGGCAATACACTTTTTAAATTTGTATTTAGCTATATTGTCAATATTTCTTTTGTTAGCACTAAATAATAAAAATTATAATATTTGAAATTTTGTTTCTCTCAATGCATTTCGAACCAGCCAATGTCGTTCATCATCAGGACAAGATGGAAAATCTGATCAAGTAACCCCTTTAAATAGAAAGTAAAGCTCCCACTAGCTGTTTGTAAAATAACGACTAGTTTGACTCAAATCAAATTAATAATAGTTAATTTATTTTATAAAGAGTAAATCAAATAATTATTGTTTATAATTTAAATTTTATATATTTATATTTATTTTAATAAAAAAAATAATTATTAATTTAATATATTTTTGAAGAATAAAATAAATGTTTACTATTTATATATTTATTTTGAGAATAATAATTACTAAATTTTTTTTATTGAATAAATTAAACGTTAAAAATAATTAAATAATATTTATAGTTTTAATTTATATATTTATTTTATTTTTAATAATGATATGTTATGTGATTCAAAACTCATCAAAACAATTATCTTTTCAATAATTATTCTTTAAAAAAATAATGATAATAGTATTTCTTTTATTATCACTAAATAATCAAAAAAAAAATTATTGTTTCACTTATCATTAATTATATATTCAAATTCAATTAAACTATCATGAAATTGTGAATTTGTCTTTTTTTTTTACCTTCTTATTTTAACCTTCAATGTTTTCAAGTAGCTTAAAATCAACTCATTTCAAAGTCCCTTATCATGATTTTCAACCTATAAGTTTATTTTACTTTATAATATTAACTCACGCAATTTAATATTTTTTTTTTATTCCACTATAATTTAAATAATTATTTTTATTTATTTTAAAAAATAAGCATAACATTTATTGTCACCGTCACTTGAAATTATATACACTAAATTAAAATGTTCTCCAATAGATGAAATAAGAATAGATTTTCTTGTTATTGGAATTTAGTCATATGACATTTGATATCCTTAACTTTTGTTTGGAAATTAACCATACTCTCAATTATGTAATGACATTGTTTGGAGTTTTATCATAGGACATTTAATTCCCTTCACTTATTTTTTTTTGGAAATTATCAAAATCCTGAATTATATAATGACATTGTTTAAAATTGTAAAAAAAGTTAAATAAAAGATAAAAAAAAAGGAAAAATAATAATTTAGTTATTAAAATAAATATTATTATTTTTTATTTAATATAAATTTTTAATTATTTTTTAATATTTGTATAAATTGATTGTAAATATTTTTAATATTTATATTTAATAATTTACAATTAGTATCGTAAATCAATAAATCAATAGACAAGATTTGTTTTCACTAAAATATTTTTATTTATAATTTATAATGGAATTTTGATTTTTAAATAAATAAATAAATATGATTAGTTTTTCTATATAAAAATGTAGAAAATATATAAATTAATTTTCAATTTCAACTCAAACAATAACACATTTAAATTAAAAAGAATTTATTTCGCCACCTTTAACCACATTGGGTGAATCGAGCGTTTAAATTGGGCTATTTGAGCGCTTCGTTATTTTGATGCTAAATATTCTGAAACTTAATTATTGATTCATGCCCGGCAGCCACGCGCGCAAGGATGGATTTGAGGTCAGTCTGCAGATGGTCTTGGATTCTTCAACAATTAGGGTTTTTGGGTTTGACTTTTTTGGGATGGTTATAGGATATTAAATGTGGTTGGATATATACGGTTCACTTTTTAATTCAAAGTAATTTAAATTTAAAAGTGGGTAGTATATATTTAATAGCATTTAATATTTTATAGTCCAGGAAATAATGTTACTTTCTGAAATTATGAAGCAATTGCATTTTATTTTATTTTTGACATTTAGAAATTTCTTTGTGCCTATTGTTATATTGCCTTTGTGATTTAAACCAATTTAAATCTAAAAATAAACAATATATGGAACAACATTTAATATTTTATAGCCCAAAAAACAATAGTCCCCTTCTAAAATTATGAGACAATTATATTTTCGTTTATTTTTTATAATTAGTGATTCTTTTATGCATATTGTTACATTGACTTTGTGATTTAAACTGATTTAAATCTAAAAATAGACAATATATACCAAACATTATTTAATATTTAACATTTTATAACCCAAGAAATAATGGTCACCTTCTAAAACTATGAGGCAATTAAATTTTCTTTTATTTTTTACAATTAGGGATTCCTGTGTGCATATTGTTACATTAGCTTTGTGAATTCTATCGCGAGAACTCCCACACATGTTGTCATTGGGAAGAATTTACGAGTAGAGTTTTACGTCGTTCATGCGTAGATCCCTAAAACCTCATCACAGTTTAGGTATTTAAATGCCCCACGCATTATTCATTAATCTTCACTAACTAATAACATGCAAACTCTTTGTGGAGTTTATAGAGGCAGATGGCCATAACACGGGGAGAGATTTAGTTGACGGCAAGATTTCTATCAATAGCCTAGTATTCCAACATTTCAGTGTTATTAGGTTAAAAACAATTTAGATTGTTGAATGGAAGTGATATAAAGATTATTGATAATCTCTGTCTACACGTGGCATATTTTTATATCATTCGGATGGGGATGGGAATTATCGTTGTATTACGTAAAGAGTAGGAGTGGGGATGGGAATTATCATTGCGTTACTGGAACTCCGATCTTATTAATTTATCTCCAATATGTCAGTTAAGGGAGAAAAACAACACCTCGCTCTCTTAGTGACCGTTATATGAATTTGTCTATTAACATTTAAATGTAATCCAATCTAATATTATTGGGTACATTTCATCATTTATATGTATTTTTAAAATTTTATTTTTAAAATTTGAATTTAAATTAGATATTCAAACGAGATAAAAATAAAGTATATTTCATTATTTATATGTATTTTTAAAATTTAAATTTAAAATTCTTGCATGAAAATGCGGGCCTATTTTAATATTAAGGCGTGTTCGAATTGTCTATGAGAATAATCTTGTAACGGGAATATATATAGTGGTTCAAATAGTATATATATATTTTTAATTATTATAATAATTTAAGATTTTTTTTTCAAATTTAAATTTTTGTTATTAAAATATATTTTTAAATGAATTAGTAAATTTAATAATTTTTTAGTCAAAATTTTCTTTTAATTTAGGTCAAAGGTACATTGTAAGAAATTTAGATGTAAAAGTTTTTTTTATTTAGATCTTACTAAATTTGTTGGCTAGAAGCTGATAACAAAAACACATTGACAACAAAAATAGTAAACTAAGAGATGAAATACATATAGCCCAAATAACCAAAAGACCTTAAGAACCAAAATACATCTCATATTGATCCTTGATAAACAAAGCTACCTAGAGCTAGAATATCTGGTCCATTTCTTAGTTGCAAAGGAGGACAAAACGCTTCATGAACATGTCCTTCCATATCTTCCAACGTGCCTTAGAGATAGTCCAAACTCTCTTGAATCCTTTGTTTGCCACAATGTAGTGATATCAACTGATCCATCATGTGGAATTGATTATATTAAAGTTCGTTCATAAAGACAATAATTTATTTCGATCCTCATGTCGGTCTTCTACACACTGCTCCAGAATGATGGTTACCTATTGAATCTGAGTGTCCAGAGAATCGAACGGAGGGGGTAGGTCTACTCTTCTTGGAGAATGGGTTGTTTGTTGGTCCACCTCTTCACCAAAATCCCGATTTTCAACATGATGGACTACTGCATGGCCCCATAGCCCTAAACCTCTCATAGTGTTTCCATATTAGCATTACATGGGCCTCAACATAACAGTCGTGCACCACCAATCCAATTCCCTATACTTTTTGTGCTAATTTCCTTGAAAATACCAGGTTATACCAGCATTAACAACTCCAATGTGAATGGGGCAATGAGACTGATAAAGATACCATCTAGTGAATAATCTACCCCCATCCACCATCCCTCCTAGATATAACAACTTATGCCCACACTAGACACACACCAAAACTAGAGGCCTAACCTTCTCCACCCCCCCTAAGCATGAAATAGGACCTAGATCCAACGAAAGAAGGAGAAACACTTGGAGTGATGACCGCACCTTCCTAATTGACCACCAAAGTTGTACTATGGGTGAGGAAAAAGACATTAAATAGAATAGGGCTACCACCACTAACATCAAAAGAAACTTCAAATGTCAAGAACCATACTGCTACTCCAACAACAAGACTAACATTCGATAAAATGAACAAAACTTGAGATAAAATTGGATCTCAGCATAAATTTTTTACAAGAGCATGAGAAATTGAAGTGACCTTGAGTGAAGTAACCTTGGTATCTAGGCCCAAATATTGTCTTACCCACACAATTGTAAAAATACAACCCAATTTCTGTGGAGACCTCCACAAGCTCGAGTGCCAAATCTTTATGCAATGAACCATCATTGTAAAAGGGGCAAAATCACCACAGCCTCAAACAACTCCCTTCCCTTTTTGCAGTTTGGAGGGCAAGGGATGGTAAAGACAAAGGGCCACCCTACAATGTTGAAGAAATGTTTCCCACCAACTTCTTACCTCCCATCACCATGTGAAACCAACAACGTCTTGGAGGAACTCGATTACCAAATATGCCACTGAAACATTCTAGAAACATTACCTCCTGGTCGCCACCAAAAGGGTCTTTGACACACTTCATCAATACATATGTCACGTGAGTAGGGGAGTAAATTCCTTGTCCTACACTTCATTCATTATCAATATTACGCCATAGGGAAAAAATTAATATTTTAAATTTAAAATATTAATAACTCTAATACATATTTTTAACAAAACTTATATAATTGAGAAAAATACATACACTTTTATCATCCACTCTTCCATGGGTACTTATTTAGCAAATTTAGAGTCGCCAATGTATTCTCCAAAAAAATTATGAAAACCACAAGGAACTCATGTTGTACACATTCACTCCCCTTACGCAATTATCATGCATGTTCAAATAGCTAACAATATAAAAAAATGTTGTACCATGGAAACAGTGATGGAATTTGACGGGCATTTTGCCCATCATAAGGCATTTTACCCGTATTTGACGACTGGAACTTGTGGATGCCCGTTTTTCTTGACGTGCTATGAAACATGAAAGACGTGATTTTGACGTTTGAAATATTTTCAAAAATGTGCTTACTCCCTTTATTTTCCATATACCAGTATTTTTTCAACACCACAACTGCAAAGCTGGACTCAAACGATAAGAGTAAGTTACTTTGTTAGCTCACTGAAAATTAGTATTAATAGTTTAATAAGAGAATCACCACCGATCTTTGATATTTTAAAATTAGAATTAATCTAATTTTTCCACTTAACTATGATAGAAAGTTCACCAAACCTTCTTTTTACGGAAAACACCAAAAAAGAATAAAGCCAACGGACCTGGGAACTTCCACTGTACCACTGATTCATCATTCATGAAGCAGTGCAGAAGTACCACTGTAGCACTAAGAAATTAAAATTTCAATCAGTGCTAATATGAAGCGGCTGGTGGCTTGGCTTCATGGTCAAACAGTACACTGCACAGGTGCAAAATAGAAGCTTTTGGCAGTCTAGTTCCTTTCTCAATGCATTCAGTCTAGTTCCTTTCTCAATGCATTCAGACTTACGACCAGCTTAAGAGTGGCTCCGAGGAAACCAGCTCAAGATTGGCTCAGAAACCAGGTTAAACATTGATTTTTTTTCTTGTGGGTTTGAGTTGCTGCCAGCTTTTATGAATTTAATTTCATAAAGTAGGTTCGAAGTTTGAACTGCTAGGGTAATTAATTAGAGTTCCAAATTAACTCCCTGAGCAATATAGTGTATTAATTGTAAGCAGATTAATTAAGAAAATTCACACTGTTTCTGGGATGAATGATTACAATTTATATATTAATTGTTTTTCAAGAGTATTTTTATTATGTAGGATGCACTAGAAAGAAAAATCAGGACTTCATTTTATGTTCCTTATTCTGTTGGGCTGAACTCAGAAGCAAAAAAAAAAAGACTTCATTTTTTGTTTCCCTTATTTCGTTGAGCTAAATTGGAGAAAGTTGAAAATGAATAGTGAGCTAAGATCAATGGGCCAAGGCCATACATCAACATTGACCTTGGTGGGGAAGTATAAAATCATGGATATTCAGATAAATCTATTTATTAAAGTAATATTAAAGTTAACTAGTTTCACGTCAGAAATAGAAGACAAAGATCTAGCATCAAACAAAACTCGTGTGAAAAAATAGATGAAAAATATACAATCATCGAATGGAAAGATAATCTAGAATTATCCAATAAGACTGTTAGCCAAGGTAATCTAGAATTATCCAATAATAATAATTATTAATTATTAATTAATCAAAAATTTTAATTTAATAATTATTAATTATTAAATTTTCAAAAATTTTAATTTTAGTTATTATAATTATTAAACTTTTAAACTTTCAATTGTACATCAACTTGTGTACATGATAAAATAGATACTAAAAAATGGTACATCATGGAGGATCTATTCTCACTTTGATTATGCAATTTTTATAAGAAATAGATTGTGCAATATTAATAAGAAAATTAAATTTTTATTATTCAAAGAGAGACAAATTAGAGAAAGCCATCCAAACTCATTAATATTTTTTTTTGTAATGTTTACATAGAGTAAACTTGCAAAAGAACATGACCTTTTCTTGTATTGGAATGTTCTTTTCTTTTTGAAGTAATTTTCAGTACATTGTAGGATATATTGAGGAAATCTGACTTTGACAAGAATCAGTTATTTCTCCTTAAAATAGTTACTAAAAGACTTTCACACATATATCACACTCCAAAACTCAAAGAAGAAGGTTTAATTTAATATGAGAACATCATTAATGAAGGGCAAAATTTTAAAGGTAACGTTTCTTGATGGGAAGCATAATGCCCCAAAACGTCAAAAAAAATTAGTATGACGGGTAAAGAGAAATCCAAATTCCAACCCTGCATGGAAAGATAATTAATTTTTTTCCAACCTCTTTCAAACGATTTTTTTCAAGATTACGTTAAAAGTGTTTTTAATATAAATAAAGTAATAATATGGATTATTATAACTAAAGTATTTAGTTGATTGAGTATAGACTAAATTTTTTTTATGTTAATTCATAATTTAATATTGAGAATTCAATTCTTGTTATTTATGGTTAGTATTTAAATTTATTTATTTGTAAGGTGATAGGTTGAGATCTTATTATGGGTTGATTAGTATCTTCCATTTCTATTAGCTACTAATTTTTTGTTTTTCCTTTTTATCTAACTTTTTTATTTTTATTTTTTTCTTTTTTTTTATTATTTATATTTTCATGCATTATGGTTTTTTCTTCATATTTTCAAATTAAGAATACTTATTATTACATTAAAGACATATGTTAACAAGTGCTAAGTAGTAGTTAGTACATTAATTGAATTTTATTGGAGTCTAAACTATTGATAGGTTTTGAGTCATCTTCATAAAAAAAATTAGAAATAAAAGTGAGAATGTTTTGCTAAAATATTGCTTTTTTGTAATCACCCTACCTTATTGGTGTAAATGAAGCTTTATAACTTTTTTTTGGAAGTGTTTCATTCAAATTTATGTGGAGAAACTTAGTTTCAAGTGAATTAGATGTCAATCCCAGGCAACTTATTTTTCACAACAATTTCTCTCCTACAAAGTTCATGGGAATTGTACATGACTGTTATAAAGTTGAATTGTCAACTATATCACATTCCTACCATTAAAAAAATATATATATTACTTTACCGATGCATTATCACTATTGGTTTATTTACATGCGAGCTATGCAAACTGATTGGAATATATATATATATATCTATATGAATTCGATTGAAATTCTTTTCTTTTACCTTGATATCACAACAGCTTTGCATTAAACTAACAGTTCTTTGGGCTAAGGACATCATTATGACAATAATCAATTAAAAATATATATACTATATATTTGGTGATCAAATACACGTGCAACATATAATTTGGATTATTTTCAATGAATGAATTATTTCAAAGGTAATATATACATGTCGATTATCTGATTGCTTATCCTGTCAATTCATTTCCAGATGTCATTACAATGCTTTATTGATATATGTTATGGCCATAGATCTGGTTTAACTTAGATCCTATGGTGGAAATTACAGCAGGAGGGTTTAGAGTAACTACCGGACCCTAAGCATCACACTCTCAACTCATTTTCCCTCTGCAATGGTTATGGCTCCACTCTATAACTTTTCACCATATTGGTTCATGACCCATGCGGCAAAGGTAACATCTATTTCTCCCATGGTGAACTCAGTCACGGTTAAGCTTGAATCGGAATCAATATGTTATGATATGAATTTTCATGTTTTCCTTGCAGCTAGTAATAGGTTAGTTACACATAAATGGTTATGGTTTTTTTATATACTCCCTTCTTCTACTTCTCATAGAGTAGTCTCTGTATTTGACATGCAAATTTTCAAGTTCCCTTGTTGTTCACATTTACTCAATTTTGTGATGTGAGAGTCCAATTGATTTCTTTTGCTAGGGTAATTTCTCTTAATCCTTTCGTTTTTCGATTATACATGTCCAGGGAGATATGGCCGAGGGTTTTTTCAAGCATGTTGAGAATGGGAAACAGGTGTGGTCGAAGTCCTTTGTATGAATCTGTGTTTTGATAAAGAGTCCATTTTTCTTAAAAAAGTTTTGTTGGTGCATTTTCTCAGAGTATTCATTTCTTTTGTTGTGGTTACAAGCTTGCATCGATGCCATGGTCTTGGTGGAAAGGCAAGGCCCTCTCATGCTCTGCAATTCATTTCCATGAATGGCTAACCTAGGTAAGTAAAACCCACCACTCACTTTCATATTTTCTTAAGTGAATCCTATGGGTTATTGAGGGTAGAACTCTTTGCTTGTACAAGTTCCAGAAACTAGCCTAAACCTCTTGCATGACTGAGCTTACGATTTCCCTTCAAGCGTGAAGTGTTATGGCTTAGTTTTAAATTTCCTCAAAGTTCTTAGCTTAACTTTATATTCCTCTTCGCAACTGTCCTACTCGAGATAAGAGGGTAGCTCTGTATTTGTCCATTGTTTGGGTTCTATATTAATTTTATGTTAAAATATTAATACTCTAAAATATTATTGCGAACCATACATATTTTTCTCTGGTTAATTCATTATATGTAAATTTTGTACTGATAGTGATTGTTATATATATCTTTATGGCCAAATCCTCGGCACAATGGTTTTAGGAGATGTTGAAATCTAGGTTTTTGTTTTGTAGTATTTATGATCTCATGATAGTCACTAAAATCATAAGTTCTTTGTACAATTTTAATGTGTTAATCGATTTTTCTAAGGTTAAAGACTATTTACACATATTAGTTTCCTTCTTTCCTTATTAAACTTGGACTGTTATGTATTCCAAGATTTAGTGGCCAGAGGACCATGATCCTTGCTCTGTATACCACAGATATCAGCTTCTAAACCTCTTAGCCTTATAGTTATTTACATAGGAATTCAAAAATGTAAATGTAGTCGCAAGCTACAACATGCATAAAAATACTTTCTCTTGTTTCTATTCTAGATACTTTTCTTCTGAATTTACTATAAACCTTGTTCAATACATTTATTCAAATAACATATGAAAACTTGACAGTGTATATACATTTTCTCTTTGCTAGTTTTAAATATGTAATATTCAATGATATTTCTCCACTGTTTCTAGCTTATTTTCATTTCATTTACACAAAGTTTATAATTGTATCATTTTGTAGTGGTTTTTACAACAAAAGTAAGTATTTTCTATTTCTTCTTTAGCCCTGTCATAGTATCTGTGGTTCCTTATCTAGTTCCATATTTATTTATTCTTTTCGAAATGATTACAAAAGCAAGTATTGTTTCTATCTAACAGAGAGAATTGAAATAAATACGAATGCACAGAATCTTCAATACATTTTTGTTATCACTACCCATAACTTAATCAATAAACTTAAATAATTATCTATGTACTCTTGGTTAACTGATGGTGCCCCTCAACCATGAGAGAGGTTATCATGTCCTCTGCTCCCGTCGTGCTCTGCACCAGAGTCTAGGTATAATTTATTTGTCAGAAGTAAGACCTCAGGACCTAGCTCCAACCTACAATCCCTTTAGGTTACAGAGATCCACTTGTAATAAAATAGCACTGGACAACTCTTTTCTTTACAACATTCTGTTGTAAACCCTTTTCTTCTTTCTTGATCAGAACCCCTTCCCTTCCCAGGATTTCCTTTTCATCCTCTTATGGAAGGTAGCTGTTGGAAAAAAATGCCTCTTCCTTTTACTCTAGAATCTTAGAATTCTTTTACCAATCAGTTAATCAATTACTAAATGTAGTTGTATTCATGAAGTAAAACTCAAGTCTTCCTAAGGAATAACCATATTCGTTAAATATTTTTGAAACCTAACAAATTCAAATGTACTTTTATAAAAGTATTTTTGACATATCAGTAAAATTAAATGGGGTGTTACAACTTCGCCCAATAGAGGTAAACGTCGTCCTCAGTGTTTATTTCATCACATAAAACATTTCAAGATATGCTTCTTGTATAGAGTTTTCATCCTCCCGAGTAGCCTCCTCCGGGCTAAATTTCTTCCATTGCACCTTAACTTGGGGGATGACTCGCTTACGGAGCTTTACTTCTCTTTTATAGAGAATACATTGAGGTTATACTAGAAATTCATCTCTCAGTTCTATATGTATGCTCTGCTAGTGTATCACATGCTTCGGGTCATGTATGTATCATTTCAGTAATGATACATGAAAGACGTTATGTTCCAATATGTGTCTAGGCAATGCAATTTGATAAGCCATCGACCCTACTGGTTCCAAAATTTGGAAAGGTCCATAGTACCTGGGAGCTAATTTGGCACAAATATTCCATATTAAGGTGCTCTTCTTGGGTTTAATTCTTACATAAACGTGATCACCCACCTCAAATTACCGGAAAGTTCTTTTTCGGTTAGCATATATCTTTTGTCTGTCTTTGGCTGCTTTGAAATTACGTCTAGATTTTCTTATCTCACGCTTCAATTCCTCCAACATGTTCGACCCAAGCATCAGATTCATTTTCAGACCGCTCCAATTTATGGGGGTCCGACATTGTCTTCCGTACAATGCTTCAAAAGGACTTATATTGAGGGATTATTGGTATCCATTATTGTAGGAAAATTTGACCAAATGAAAATACTCTTCCCACTTTGTGGGTCACTACATCACATACATGTGTAGCATTTCTTATAATATTTGATTCACCCTTTCATTCTTTCCATACATTTGAGGATGATAAGTTGTACTGAACTTGGTATGTGTTCCCAAACTAGTGAATAGTGCCTTCTAGAAAGCTTGCATGAGCCTTACATCTCGATATGAGATGACGACTCTGGGAATGCCATGTAGTCTAAATATTTCCCTGATGAAAATGTCAGCAATCTTTATGGTCTTGTAAGTTGACTGAATAGGTATGAAATGATCTACCTTGTTGAGTCGATCCGCCACCACCATAATTGAATCATTGTGTCTCTTGCTTCTCGGTAGACCTGTGATGAAATCAAGTAAAAAAATTTCCAATTTCCATTCCGGTACAAGAATGGGTTGAAGAAATCATGTTGGATGTTGGTGCTCCACCTTGACTTGCTAACACTCCAAACATTTCGTCAGGTATTCATAATTTTTTTTTGCATTCCAAGCCAGAAATAATCCTTTCTAATTGTTGTTAGCATCTTTTCATATCCGGGATGTCCAGCATAGGGACTCTGATTATATTCATCCAAAATTAGCTTCATCAAGCCCATCTGATTTGGAATACTTATATTTCCTCGAAAATTCAAATATTGTTTATCATTAATCCCATAATCTGATTTCTTTCCTTGTTTTTTGGCCTCTCTTTCTTGCTTCCATAAGAACTGATACTTGGGGTTTGTCTTTGTTGCCATCATTATTTTCTCCTGGAACTTAGATTCTACTTGATTAAATTAAATTTCATAGATGCAATGTAGTTTCCTACTTAAAGCATCATCTATGTGGTTCTCCTTACCTTTTACATGTTGAATTTCCAAATCAAATTCACTCAGGAACACATTCCATCTTTGTTGGCAGGCAATAAAATCAGATTTTTTAAAGTAGATATTCGAGATGTTATGATCAGTTCTTAGCACAAACCTTTTTCCAAATAGGTAGAGTCTCAAAATTCGAAGGGCATGTAATACCGCAGTCAACTCTAAATCATAATCAGAGTATCACTTCTCATGGTCCTTTAGCTTCCTCAATTCACATGTTATTACATTGCCATCTTCTGTCAATACTGCTCCCACCCATTCCTTACAAGCATCGATGCAGACTTCAAATTATCTACTTGGGTCATCCAATTTCAATAGAGAGGCAGTAGTTACCAGTACTTTTAATCATTAAATATTGGCTTGGTGTTCACTATTCCACTTAAAAACTCACCCCTTCCGCTGCAAATAAGTAATGGGAAAGGATATCTTAGAGCAGCTTTCGATGAATCGTCAGTAGTAACTAGCTATGCCTATGAACGAACGTATTTCTTTTACATTTCTGGGAAATATCCATTCCATAACCATTTTTATCTTTTTTGGGTCTACTAAGATCCCTTTAGCAGATATTACATGGCCCGAATATTGGATCTGTTCTTTGTAAAAATTACATTTGTTAAATTTGGCATAGAAATGATGTTCCCACAAAATTTTCAACACCAAGCATAAATGTTATTTGTGCTCTCAAATATTTTTAGAATAAATCAGTATATTATCAGTGAATATTAAAACAAATTTATCCAAAAATGGGTGAAAGATACAATGAATCAGACTCATGAAAGTTGTTGGTGCATTGGTTAATCCGAACAGTAACACCAAAAATTTATAATGTCTGTACCTGGCACAGAAGTTTATTTTGGATATCTCATCATCCTTAATCCACATCTGGTGATACCCAGATCTTAGGTCAATCTTTGAAAATACAATTTCTCCTTTTACCTTATCAAAAATATCGTCTATACATGGAAATGGGTATTTGTTTTTTACAATTAACTTATTAAATTGTTTGTAATCCATGCACATCTATGTCATACCATATTTATTTTTAAAGAACAACACTGGTGCTCCCTAAGGGGATACACTTGGTCAAGCATACCTTTTGTCCATTAGTTCTTGCAGCTACATTTTTAAATCTATTAGTTCATGCACACTCATTCTATATGGTGCTCACAACATAGGTGTGCTCCAGGTATTAATTCTATATTAAAGTTGATATCTCATTTTGGGGGTAACCCTGGGATTGTTTTAGGAAATACATCCATAAAATCCTGAACAACAGGAATATTTTACAACATAATAGTCTTGTATTTAGATTTAGTAAACCCCTCTTGAATAACATAATTTTGACACCCTTTTCTAATGCATTTACCGAACTGGGATGTAGTGATGGGGCGCAATTGAAGTGTTTTCTTAATTCCTATTAATTATTGACGAGTACCATCTTCTTCCTTAAAATGGATGATTTTCTCCTTTCAATCCACTAGCAACCAATGTGTTTTTAACGAGTCCATTCCCAAAAAAATATGGTATGAACTGAAAATCAGAATATTCAATTCAAAAGTTATATGTCCTCTTCCTATTTCCAGGATATAGTCTGACATTTGAGGATTAACTCTTCTCTTTGCTCTAGTAGCCAATTGTACCAGCCATGGACTTTTAAATCTTTGGCTTTTTAGTTTACAATTTTCAACAACTCGCAGATTTATATAACTTAAAATGGCACCAGGATGAACCAAAATGGAAATAGTTTTGGAATATAACTTACCCTCTAGCTCTATCATTGTTGCTTGAAAATCTTCTTTCTGATCTTCTAGTGCAAGATTGATCCTTGGTATGTTTTGAGCAACATCCCCTACTGTCGATGCCTCTTCCCTGTTGGTTGTAACTTCATTTCTTCCCCGTTAAGGACAATTATTAAAGTAATGTGACTCACCACATCCCAAACATTGTAGTGATGGTTTCTAGATCTATCCATGGTATGGCCTGTTGGATGCTTCAGTGAGCCTCTCATCAACTAACCATTTTGGATTTTGTTGATTTTTTCCAAATAGTCTATTTTTTGGGTTCCTTCCAGCATTTTTATAGTTTCCTGGTCTACTATTTTTAAAATTCAAGGTACCTTTTTGTCCTTTCTTTGGTAGCCAACTTCTGCCAAGTTCACCTTTCACCTTGGTCTGCTGATAACACATTCGTGCTTTTAGAATCACCTCACCCATATCCTTTGGATTTATAAATTTGATCCTCTCCTTCATGTGAGTAGGTAGGCTACTCAAGAATCATTGAATCTTTTCTTTTTCATCTTTCAAATATGGTACATACCTTAGCAGAGAAGTAAATTTAGTGATGAACTCGTCCATAGACAATTGTCTCAACCTTAAGTCATGAAATTTTAGAGATTTTTTATCATAAAATCGCTCTGTTAGGTAATTTTCCTTAAAATATTGTTGGAACTCATCCTAAGTCACATTTTGGTCTTCAATTCCCCGCACATTTTTCACCTCCTCCCACCATAATGGGGCTTTTTCCCGCAAATAATAAATAGCCAAGTAAGATTTAAGCTTGTTGTTATATTCATAGACTTGAAAATATTTGTTCATATTAATTATCCATGCTTCTGCCATTTCCTCAACTTCTCCATCGAAATTAGGAGGTTTGATTTTCTGAAATTCACCTTCTAGCTCCACTTTCTATTTTTTCATCTCCTATTGTTCTGAATCATTTCTAGTATCTTCTGCATTGTAAGCTTTATTTTTACTACTTCGTTGAGTACAAATCCCCTCTGAGTTGTTATTAATTTATTTTTTCTTCTCACTACCTTCATGGATATCCCTCTCTAGGTTAGGCTATGCTACTGGATGATTATGCTTATCTTAGAGGCTCTTAATAATCCTCTCATGTTCTCACATTAATCCTTCATTGTCGATTATTATTCGAATAATCTATATCTGGAGTTGTTTTATTGTATCGAAAAATATGTTGGTATGGTGTTGTTGTTCTTCTAGTAATCTATTGGTTTTTTTATGTTCATCCACGCTCAATTGTACCCACATCTTTGGATTAAACTCTAGATTAGGCAAGGAATAGGTTTCCCCTGTATTTCTCGATTTTTTATGACTAGATCCTCTCCTCATTGAATCTTATCATTAATTCCTATTACTTTGAATGAAAAAAAAAATGAAAATACCTAAATCTATTCAATTGACTCATCTGGACCCAACATGTAACCATACTTTGATACCACTTGTCACTTCTATCACATTCCTACCATAAAAAAAATTATTATGCTACGCATCCATTATCACTCTTGGTTCATTTACGTGCGAGCTATGTAAAATGATTGGAATATTAATATATATCTATATTTTAAAGCATTTTAAAAAGGATACATATGAATTCAATTGAAATGATTTTCTCTCTACCTTAATATCACAATAACTTTGTATTAAACTTATGATCCTTCAGGCTAAGGACATCATTATGACAATAATAAATTAAAAAAATATATACTATGGATTTGGCAATCAAACATGCATGCAACATATCATTCATTTTATTTTCAATGGAAAAATTATTTAAAAGGTAATCTATACATGTCGATTATCTGGTTTCTTATCTCGTTAATTGATTCATAGTTGTCATTACAATGCTTTGTTGATATATGTGTTGGTCATATTTATGGTTTAACCTAGATCCTATGGTACAGTGCGATGGTTTAGGGTAACTACCTGACCCTAAGCATTACACTCTTAGTTCATTTTCCCTCTGTAATGGTTATGGCTCAGCTCTGCAAATTTTCATCATCGTGGTTCATGAAACCTGCGGCTAGGGTAACATCTATTTCTCCCATGGTGAACTCGGTCACGATTCATCTTGACTCAGAATAAATATCTTATGCCCGAAATTTTATTTTTTTCGTTCTGACTAGTAATAGGTTAGTCACACAATAATGTTTCTGGTTGTTTTATTTACTCCCTTATTTTACTTCTCACAGAGTAGTCTTTGTATTCGGCATGCAAAGTTTCAAGTTCCCTTGTTGTTCACATTTACTCAATTTTGTCATGTGAGAGTCTAGTTGATTTCTTCCATGAGGGTAATTTCTCTTAATCCTTTCGTTTTTCGATTATACATGTTCAGGGAGATATAGCTGAGGGTTTTTTTAAGCATGTTGAGAATGGTAAAAGTTTGTGTTCGAATTCCTTTCTATGAATCTCTTTTTCTATAAGGAGTCCCTTTTCTTAAGCAAGTTTTGTCTGTACATTTTCTCATGGTATTCCTTTCTTTTGTTTTGGTTACAAGCTTGGGTCAATGTCGTGGTCTTGGCAGAAAGGGGAGGTCCTCTCATGCTCCACAATGCATTTACATGGATGGGTAACCTAGGTAAGAAAAAACCATCACTTGCTTTCATATTTTCTTAAGTGAATCCTATGGGTTACTAAGCGTGGAACCCTCTTCTTGTATAGGTTCTACCAACCAGCGTAAATCTCTTCCATGAGTGATATTCAGGTTTCCCTTCAAGCGCAAAGGGTTATGGCTTAGTTTTAATTTCCCCAGAGTTCTAAGTTTAACTTTATATTCATCTTCACAACTATCCCACTCAGGATAAGAGGGTTGTTCTGTAATTTTATGTTAAATAATTAATCTTGTAAACTCTTATTGCGACCCTTACACATTATTCTCGGGTTAATTCAATATATGTATAACCTTGTACTGATAGTGACTCTTATATATAGATATATATATATATATATATATATATATATATATATATATATATATATATATATATATATATTTATGGCCAAATCTTCGACATAGTGGTTTTAAGATATGTTGAAATCTGGGTTTTCGTTTTATAATATTTATGGTCTCATGACAATCACTGAACTTGTAAGTTATTTTTTCAAGTTTTCTCTGTTAATGGGTTTTTCCAAGGTTAAATACATTATTTACCCATATTAGTTTCTTCCTTTCCTTACTAAAGTTTGATTGTTATGTACTCCATGATTTAGTGGCCAAAGGACCATGATCCTTGTTATGTTTACCACGGAGCTTTGGTTCTAAACCTCTAAGCCTTATAATTATTTACATAGATATTTGGAAATGTAAATGTAGGGAAAAGCTATAACATGCATAAAAATTATTTCCTCTAGATAAGTTTCTAAACCTTGTTCAATACATTTATTCAAATAACATATGGAAACTTGATAGTGTATGGACATTCTTTCTCTGCTAGTTTTAGTAATGTAATATTCAATTATCTTTGTCCATTGTTTGTACCTTATATGCTTTCTGTTTACACAGAGTCTATAATTGTATCATTCTCTGGTTCCTTATATTGTTCTGGATGTATTTCTTCTTTTTGAAATGATTAGAAAAGTCAGTATTATTTCTATCTAATAGAGAAAATTGAAATAAATACTAATGCACGGAATCTTCAATAAATTTATGTTATCATTACCCATAAATTAGCCAATAAACTTAAAAAATTATCTCTCTAATCTTGGTTAACTAATGGTACTACCCAACCATGAGAGAGGTGATCACATCCCTTGCTCCCCCATGCTCAATACTAGAGTCTAGGTAGCAGTTATTTGTCAGAAGTTAAACCTTAGGACCAAGTTAGACCTCAGGAAAAAAGATCCACTAGTAATAAAGAAGCTCTAGAAAACTATTTTGTTTACAACATTCTGTGGTAAACCCTTTTCTATTTTCTTGAATAGAACTCCTTCCCCTTCGCAGGATTTATTTTTTATCCTCTTGGGGAAGGTAACTATAAAAAACGGCCTCTTCCTTTTAGTCTGGAATCTTGGAATTCTTTTACCAATCAGTTAATGAAGTACTAAATGTAATTTTATTCATAAAGTAAAACTCAAGTGCTAATAAAGAATAACCATATTGGTTAAATCTCTTTGCACTTAAAAAATTTGAACATACTTTTATAACATTATTTTAAACATACCATTAAAACAGGGTGTTATATGAATGCAATTGTGTTTGTGGCACTGAAGTAATGAGAATATGGAACAGAAATTTTATTGTTATCTCTCAAATGGCTTCATGTTTTAAACAATACTGCTTGCTTTTACAAAGAAAAATGGACTTGAGATGATCTATAATTTGTGATTGAGTATTAAATTAATTTTAAAATTAAATTGTAAAGACAAATTAATTAATATTTATGAATAATACAAGATAAAAATTGTTTTACTATTAATTTAACAAATAATTATAAATAGAAGAGTTATTTATAGTACCTATATATAGTTATCAAAACACTTAATTTCTAATTAAAATACTTAATTCCTAAAACATTTCAAATGGTCACAATATAATAAATTCATTAAAAAATGTAAATATTAAAATAAATAAAATACTTCATTATCTCTTTTCTTGTTGTACAAGGAGTTGAAGAAGAATCTCAGATATCAAAACACTTAATTTTTAATCAAAATACCTAATTCCTAAAACATTTCTAATAATCAGAATAAAATAAATTCATTACAAAAAAATAAATATTAAAATAAATGAAATACTTTATTATCCTTTTTATTTTTGTACAGTGAGTTGAAGAATAATATGAAACTTCAAAGTGGGACCCTGGTAATACCTTCTTTGTTTTCCACTAGTAAAATTGTTTTGGATCCTTGAAAAAGAATATGCAACTTTAAAGTGGGATCCTGGTAATACTCTCAGTGTTTCCCACTGGTAGAATTGTTTTGGATCCGATACCCCAAACTCTCCATTGTAGACTCTTGCCAACAAGTGCCTGCTACAGTTTAAAAGACTATTTCCAACAAGTGTTTGCTACAGTTTCAAGTCCTTTGATATGCAAGAATAGATACACTCAGAGACACATAATTTCCTGAATTCTTGATAAATGTTAGAGGAGGAAATATAAAATCTATGTAAATAAAAAAAAATTCAACAAAGATAAAAAAAATTCTCATGAGCTTAGTAACTATATATCAATAAAAACTTTCTTAATAAAATTAAGAAGAAAATGCTTACAATATTTTAAAAACTAGCTGTTTTTTTTTACTAATTTAATTATATTCATTGAAATGGATGTTTTATGAGGGAAAAAATTAAAGTAAAATTAAAAATTAACAAGAAAGAAAGCGAAAATATGATTAATGGTATTGGAATTGAAAATAAAGAAATAAAAGTCATAAAAAGAAATTAAACAAAAATATAAGTCAAATGAAAATGTAATAAAAATAATGAAAAAAATACTGAAATTTTTATATTTAGTATTTTTTCATCTTTAAAATTTGTCATCTTAAATTAAAAATATGGAGAAAAAAATATAGTTCTTGAAAATGGAAAACTAGACAAAAAAAACAAGAAATTTAATAAAACATAATAAAACTAAAAAAAAAATATTAACTAAAATAAAAATGAATGTTACACCCATAATAAGACATCAATTAGAAAAAATGGAACTCCCAATGTTAAACTATAGATGAGGTGCAAAAACATTCGGTGAAAGACAAATTAATACATAGTGAAAGACAAATTGAATGCCACGTATAATCAATTTAATTATAAAAATATTGTATATTTTAATAAAAAAACACATAAATATCCGTAATAATTTATGTCTTCTCTAGTTTTTTTTTCCAAAGAAAAAATCAAAATTTCTATTGATTATATAGAAGGTTACATAGTATATTCACATGGCATTCAAAGAACTGCATGTTTCCCTTTTTTTTTTAAAAGGAAAAAATGGAGTTGCGACTATTTGGAAGGGAAAAAATTCAACTGTTCCCCCCAACCCTTTCCAAAAGGATCATATAGATTGCATCTGCTTTTGACCCCAGGCTTTATTACTTGTAGCAATATCCACCCTAAAAAGAGGTGTAAAGCAAACCTAATGCTATGAGCTTTCCAAAAATAACACCTAGATAGTAAACACCTTTCCAGGTATATAGGGCTTTTACTATCAAAAAAGAAAAAAAGAGACGTGCACCTTATCTCTCAGATCTCCTCTTAAGAAGAAAACAATCTAAAATAGATATGGTTGGATTTTTAAAACTTTTATTTAGTACTATTGAAAGAGTATACATAAAAATGAAAACATAAAGTTTGTGATAGATTCCATACAAACAAAAAACAAAAGATGTAACTCGATGTAGGCTCTTCTTAGCGAGCAAAAGGTGGTTGTTCCATGATTCGAAAGAGCTCTCCGTCAAACTCCTTTTCTAACCGGAGCCCCATATATTGTTGAATACCCTCCTTAGAAAGGAGGTTTGCATCACTGTTTCGTTCCCTGTAAATGTGACAAGCAGAGATTTGATTAAAAAAAGATTTTAAGGTCAGGACCTCATCTAATAAAGGAATCATAATATATTTTAGGCATATTTTTGTTAGATTAAACCATTTTATGATATTCATAGAGTCATCAAAGATCTGAGCTCCTCTCAGCTTAAAGGAGGAGAGCCAGCTCAGAAGGAGTCGGAGTGCTTTAAGTTCAACAAATTTATTTGTGACGGGCCGAAGTCTGACCGAAGCTTTGAACACTTTCCCTGAGCGGAGTTGTATGGTGAGCCCTACTTCACACCTATTTTTTGGATCAGAGGCCCCATAAAAATAATCCCATGGGATGTCTCCCCTAATTTCTTCCATTTTAATGATGTTGACGTGCTGGGATCCCAAAGGGATGGGAATTATTCAAGGATAGAAACTCCTTCCGTAGTTAACATATTTATGTGGAACAAGATGTCTTGGAAAATGGATTGGTTTCCTGCAAGTATTTTTCCCCATGCTACAATAATCAGGATGTTCCTCGCCCTATCATTTGGAGCTTCACTCCGCCATCTATACAATGCCTCTGAGATGGTTTGACCTTCCTATCTCTGAGGAATTTTAAGGAGTCTCAAGGTTTCAGTCCAAATACTATTGTTGAAAGTACAAGGGAGAAAAATATGGTATGTATACTCCCAGCTAGATTTTCATAGAGTGCACCATCCTAGACCTATCTTACCCCTTCGTTGAAGGAATTCCCAAGAGGGAGATTTGTTCTGAAGGATGCATGAAAAAAAAAAAATTGATTTCATCAGGCCTTTTAGCTCCCACAAGGATTTATACCACCACTCTAGCCCCTCCCATCCCTTCTATGAAAATATACATTTGTAGCCACATTTAGGAGTATATTGGACCAAAGGGGAGTGAACCAAACATCTATTCTGTGTAGCTCACTAATGTAGCCCCACGACTCCTCTTTCCACCTATCTTCAAGTTGCAAGGCCTCTCTTGACATCGATGCTTGTATCCACAAGGATGACTAACCCATCTAAATTATTTGGCTCACAGTGCGGAAGCCTCGGTGATCCAAATGCTCAAGTATTTCTCTTGAAAGGGCATAGGCCCCATTACACCCCAACCATGAATCATGACCCAGCCTTACCTGTGCACCATCCCCGACATGCCAAGTCATTCATTTTTCAATAATCTTGATCGATGCCACTATTTCTTTCCAGATGATTTTTTCACTTTCTTTGTAGGGAGACGCACCCATTCATCCAATGGCATTGGATCAATATATTTCCTTCTTATGAATGAAATCCATAAGTTCTCCGAGGTGATGAGTCTCCAGCCCATTTTTTCTACTAGAAAGAGGGTGAAAGAGGGGATTTCCTTGATTCCACAACCTCCCCAAGCCTTTGGTCAAGCTATTTTCTCCCATGCCACCCATGGCATTACTTTTTCGGATTTTGACCTTGACCATAGGAACCTTCTGCAGAGTTTGTTTATAGTAGAGAGGATACTTGTTGGAACCCAAATTAGGGCTACCCAATACACCATATTGGCCATGGCAATGGATTTGAATAGCACAGTCCTACCAGCACGGGAAATCCATTTAAAACTCCAGTGCTTCATCCTTGACTCAATTTTTGTGATAAGCTAGTGCCAGTCCTACATTCGATAAGAGTTCAAATTTATATAGAAACCCAGATATTTGAAATTGTCATGGAGGGATTTTAATTCAAAGGCCAACACATCTGAGATTCTGCCCACTTCAGATACCTTCCATGGTAATGGAGGATTTCTAGTTGTTGATGCTTAAGCCGGTGGCGTTTAAGAAGAGTTCAAGCACCACTTTGATCCTTTGAATATATTTTATGCTTCCATTACTGAACAAGAGGATGTCCTCGAGAAATATAAGATGGGTAATGGAAAGGTTGACAACAACCTCAATAGCTTTCACTTCTCCCATTATTTTAGCATCATGAATCATTTGACTGAGTCCTTCTACGGCAAGGAGGAAGAGGAGGGGAGATAAAGGGAATCCTTAGTGAAGGCCTCTTTGAATTTGAAAAAAGAGAGTTGCAGCTCCATTGATCAGGATGGAAATACTGGTGGTTGTGACAGACCCCATCACCTAGTTGATGAAATAAATCTTGAATCCCAAGTGAGTCAGGAGCAGCCGAAGATACATCTAGCTCATTTTGTCGTATGACTTAGAGAGGTCAAGTTTTACAATGGCTCCTTTTTTACAACTTCCTTTCAAGCTGTGAATATTTTCCTGTGCCATCCCTACTGGCTCATGAATTTTCCTTCCATCCAAGAAACCAAATTGTTCCAACTAAATGATTTTTGAGAGGAAATTCTTTAGGCGGTTTTCTATCACCTTTGCAATGATTTTATATAAGCATGTACGGAGAGATATAGGTCTGAAGTCATCAAAATATCTTGGATCCTCCTTCTTGGGAATGATGGAAAGGAAGGTGGAATTGAAAGGCTGATAGATGGTACCCGTGCTCCTTGACTCTTCCACCATTGCTAGCAGGTCCTCTCGCAATGATTCAAAGAGGTATTGGAATAATTCCACCGTCCATCCGTCTGGTCTTGGGCTCTTGTCCTTCTGCATTTCCTTGAGCATCCCTTCCACCTCCTCTTTCGACACATGCTCCATTATATTGTCATTCCCTTATTCTTCAATATATCTAGGGAAAAATTAGGCCACCCTTATCACTTCAGCTATAAAAACCTCCGAGGGGGCTTTAAATAGGTCTTTAAAAGGCTTTCATCCCAAGGATGATAAGTCCTCGAAAAATCTAATAGTACTTCCTTCCTCCATTTGCATCGCCCAGATAGTATTTATATTTTTCCTTCCTTTGGCATAGTTTTGAAAAAATTACATGTTTTCATCCCTCGTTGCCAACCAAATGGCTTTTCTTTTGGGCCACCATCTTTCTTCATTTTCCAGTAATATTTTCTTTCTTTAAGTTTCAAGGCTCTTTACTTTGTCCCTAGTTTCAATAGAGACATAACCATCACCCTCTTGCCTCTCAAGGAAGTCTCGTTCATCATTTAACTTCCGCAAGTATTCCCCCTCCCTAAGTTTTTTGGCCTTTGCCCATTTCAGGGTAGCTTTTTTCATTCTTATGAGGTTCTCCATAAATAGCGAGGTCATACTGCCCTGCCCATCTAGCCGAAGGACCATGATCCTTGCTTTGTATACCATAGATATCGGCTTCTAAACCTCTTAACCTTATAGTTATTTACACAGGAATTCAAAAATGTAAATGTAGTCACAAGATACAACATGCATAAAAGTACTTTCTCTTGTTTCTATTCTAGATACTCTTCTTCCGAATTTATTATAAACCTCGTTCAATACATTTATTCAAATAACATATGAAAACTTGACAATGTATATACATTTCTGCTTTGCTAGTTTTAGATATGTAATATTCAATGATATTTCTCCACTATTTCTAGCTTATATTCATTTCATTTACACAAAGTTTATAATTGTATCATTTTGTAGTTGTTTTTACAGCAAAAGTAACTATTTTCTATTTCTTCTTTAGCCCTATCATAGTATCTCTGGTTCCTTATCTATTTCCATATTTATTTCTTCTTTTTTAAATGATTACAAAAGCAGGTATTGTTTCTATCTAACAGAGAAAATTGAAATAAATACCAATGCACAGAATCTTCAATACATTTTTGTTATCACTACCCATAACTTAATCAGTAAACTTAAATACTTATCTATGTACTCTTGGTTAACTGGCGGTGCCCCCCAACCATGAGAGAGGTTATCATGTCCTCTACTCCCGCCGTGCTCCGCATCAGAGTCTAGGTAGAATTTATTTGTCAGAAGTTAGACCTCAGGACCTCAGTCCAGCCTACACTCCCAATATGTGTCTAGGCAATGCAATTTGATAAGCCATCTGTTAGGCCTCTGTAATTTCGCAGAGTGACAAAACTAAAAGCTGTAGAGACAACATTAAAAACCACTTTGGGATTCTAGGATCTAGCCCTCCTGAATCCAGAGAGGGATCTCTCTATAAGTTGAAAGATGGATTTAGCTTTAAGGCTTTTGGTATGATATTAGGCTAGTTATTAAGAACAAGGGTTTTTTGTTTGTTTTTTCTGGTTGGTTGGGTATGATATTTAATTGGATGGAATATCACAACATGAAAGAGTTTCAAAGGGTGAGGATGCAAGTATATTGAGAAACGTTCATCAGATAGGATTAGTGTGAAGCAGTTTTAATCCATTGGGCAATGGAGTCACAAAAGGGTTTATTTGTACAACAATTTCAAGAGTGGTCCAAGGGGCAAGTCATCTAATATCAACAGATCCTTTAGATTAGATGATTGGGTGGAACATTAAAAGTGTTAAGAAAGTGGAAAAAAAGAATAATATCAGCAAGGATTTATCAACTTTCCATACAAGAAAATCTTTTTTAAGCAACTGTTTGAAACCAACCAAAGACAGGGCTAACATAAAATTCTTTGCACAAGCTTATATTAAATCTAACTTATCGAAAAACAATCCAGTAATCTGACCAAACTACTTTCAGAAGGGATGAAAACAGATAAGAAAACAAAGTGCAGCTAAGATCAGGTCAAATGTATTACAATCATGATCTACTTTAGCATAATCTTACGGAAACTTTCAAACAAACTTTGGAGAAAAGACTAGAAGACAAGGCAAACCATAAACCTTTCTAGCTTAACTCTACATAGCATGTACTAAAAATATCATTCAAAAATTTCCTTTCAAGTTTTGCACATCAAGACATGGACTAACCAACATTCCTTGATAATTTTTACGCTTAATTTAAGTCATTCCTAAATATAACAATTAGCAGAAAACATATAGATAAAGCTTATCATTGAGAGTAGGGTACTTTTGACAGTAAATCCTAGCTCTATATTTGTTGTTCTTTATCAGAGAAAAGTGAACAAAATGGCATACATGAAAGGAAAAAAAATAACAATAAGGGGTACTGCACCAATGATATAGACCAGGATCCCAAGAATCAGCTTGTATATTGATGTCAATCCAGTTCCATACTTCAAGTCCAATGTTTCATCACAGCTTCAACCATCTCTTCTTAGCCTATCTTCTTCAATAACTTAACAGAGCTTCAGAGCTTTAGAACTTATTTACATTCAACAATGATTCGATACAGCAAGTATTACATCAACAGTCCAACAACCAACATGTATCTCATCTTCTTCAGAAGTATTTATAGAAGAAAAGAGGAGGTGGGATAAAATAAAAGATCTCTAGTTCAATTAATACAAGTTAATGGTTCTCGGCCTTTTGAGGGGATCAATAGAGAATTTTTTCTGATATTTCTCTGTATTAATTGGTTTTCATTAACTATTTAGCTGATTACCAGATTTTTTTGACATTAAAACTCTTTAAGCAGGCTGGAAATAACTCTGGCAAAAAATCACTGATTTGGAAATAACTATGCCTTATTTTGATTTATGAAAGCTTGTAGGTGGCAATTTGGTAGCTAAAGGGGATATTTTGGTCTCTGATGTGGCAGTGGAGGCCTCTTTACTGATTTTTTCCTTTGTTTAACTTTAAAACACTTTTAATCTATCTTTACTCTACGTTTTAGGCTTAATTAGCCTTGATCATTGTTCTCGGGTCTTCACTCACCGATATTGTCTTTGTTTCTTTAAACCTTAGGATTAAAACTCTAATCTTTAGGCTTAGTCATTAATCCTTCTTTAACCTTGATTTCTTCACTGATACACTTTGTTTTTTGTTGTTGATATAGGAGGCTTTATGCAGATGGGGGGTTTTTTGTTAAACCCTTGATTGTGATCTAGATGTTTAAACTTGGATTTGATACCCTACAGATCCTTTTATTCATTGGATTAAGGCAAAAGATCTTCATTCTGAACCTTATCAGTCACCTTCCTGTGATTGTGAAAAACACAGATCAACCACTGTTTAAAACCTGCAAAAAACACGACAAAATTATTATAAAATCCTGCGGAGATGGTAAAGACTACTTTGGAGGGTTCATGGGGGTGGAGGAGCACTGAGGAAGAACATGGATGCAGCAGAAAAAGGAAAGAAAATCCTGGCAGAACAGCTAAACAGGTGAAAATGGAATTTTGGGTGCGAGGATGAACATGGGCCGTTAGATTAAAATAATCAACAGTCGAGATTGCTCGATTGAGTCATTTGGGAGAAGGTTGGGTGAAAAAGCGAAATGGTGGTAAGATTAAGTGAGGACCGTTCGATCTTCGGAGATCGATGGCAGAAAACTCTTAATGGAGAATTTGGGAGAAAAGGTGAAGGGAAAATGACTCGGTGTTTGGATATAATGTGAGCCATCTGATCAGGATGATCAATGGCCACGACTAAAAGGAAAAAATGATTTTGAGGAGGATGGTGGTTTGGCGGAAAACGAGGAGCATTTTTCGCGTGGCGTTCAAGTGGTTTTAGATGTTGGAAAAAAAAAACATGATACCATACACTTACTGACATGTGTCCCTCCCAATACCGCCCATTTCACATAATTTTTATATGTTAACTCTCAGGTGCAAAAAAAACGTGATATGGAGTTTCAACCATCGGATGAGGGGCAGCAAATCCAATGGTGCGGATCACACATGATGGAGGGTGAGATGCATGGATGGAAAGGTAGGTGGGGTCAAAGGAAAGTTTAAATGTGAACTGTTGGATCAGGGGAATGGAAGGTGAAGATCTATCGATGGGGAAGAAATGAAAACGGTGGGGTGCAAAGTGCAGAAACATTATGGACCGTCTGATCGAGGACGATCAATGATGGATATTTGATCGCAACATCGCAATCGGTGGGAGGAAAAAGCAAATTGATAATGGAATGCGATGATGCGATTGAGCGCTGGCCGTTAGATGTAAGAGAGATCAAAGGTGGAGATTTAATCGGTGGATGTGATGGTAAGGGCTTTCAAACAGAGCGCGATTTAATTTGAGACATTGATTCTTGTGGATTTCAATCGCTGACATCTCATTGTGGCATCGCAATCGGCGGAGGTCAAAGGAATAGGATAAGGGATTTGCGATTACCGATTTTGTGATGGAGCGAGAGTCGTCAATCTAAAAACTAGATCGACGGTGGAGATTTAGTCATGAAGGAAAAAAGTAGAATGGCGGGTTTGGAGAATGGAGCGATAGGGATTGTTATATCTGAGCATGATGGATCAGATCAACGGTGGAGAAACAATCGCGGGATCGCGTGGGAGAAAAGGAAAGAACCAAGAAAAAAGGGTTATATGATTATTTGCGATGCGATTTTTTTGTGCGATGCGATAACTTTTTGTGACGCGATGAGCCGATGACCGTTGATCTATTTATATCAATGGTCGATATTCTTTGAAACTTTGAACTGTCGGGTTTTATTGAAATACAAAGGAAAGTCGGGTTTGGGAAAGATTTTTAAGCCCTTTAGTGCTCAGCTGCAGGGCTTAAGGTATTATGAAGTGAAGGGCTTCACCAGAGTTAAGCCCTCGGGGGCTTAAGTAACCTTATATGCAGAAAGGGTGTTTTTAGGACTAAAAAACAGGGTTTTTGAGGCAAATTGAGGGTTCCGGTAGGGGAAAAAGGAATTTTTAAACCAAATGAAAGGGGAACAAATGGTTTAAAAGGGTGTTTGGAATGATTTAGAGGTTAGATAAAGGGTTTTTTAGGGGTTTTATGGAGTAAAAATGGATGAAAATGGAGTTGTCTTATGAATGAAAGAAGGGGTAAAAATGATGGAAAATGGGGTTTTAAGCAGTCTTCTCTTAGCAAACATAAGATTTTTAGGATTATGAGGGAAACAACAATGAATATTAACTCAAGGATTAGTTATCTTCATAAGACTTTAAGAACTAAGAATTTGGACATGAATTGTTTCTTAAAGGCTAAAAAATATTTTGACCACCATTTGATATGACAAATTTTTTAGGTGGCTAAAAGCATCGACCCTACCCGTTCCAAAATTTGGAAAGGTTGACAGTACCTGGGAGCTAATTTGGCACAAGTATTCCATATTGAGGTGCTCTTTTTGGGTTTAATTATTTCATAAACATGATCACCCACCTCAAATTACCGGAAAGTTCTTTTTTCGGTCAGCATATATCTTTTGTCTGTCTTTGGCTACTTTTAAATTATGTCTAGTTTTTCTTAGCTCACGCTCCAATTCCTCCAACATGTTCGGCCCAAGCATTAGATTCATTTCTAGACTGCTCCAATTTATGGGGGTCCGACATTGTCTTCCATACAATGCTTCAAAAGGACTAATATTAAGGGATTATTGGTATCCATTGTTGTAGGAAAATTCAACCAGATGAAAATACTCTTCCCACTTTGTGGGTCACTACATCACATACATGTGTAGCATTTCTTATAATATTTGATTCACCTTTTAGTCTGTCCATACATTTGAGGATGATAAGTTGTACTGAACTGGATATGTGTTCCCAAACTAGTGAATAGTACCTTCCAGAAAGCTAGCATGAACTTTACATCTCGATATGAGATGACAACTCTCGAAATGCCATGTATTCTAAATATTTCCCTGATGAAAATGTCAGCAATCTGTATGGTCTTGTAACTTGACTAAATAAATATGAAATGAGCTACCTTGTTGAGTCGATCCACAACCACCATAATTGAATCATTATGTCTCTTGCTTCTTGGTAGACCTGTGATGAAATCAAGTAAAAAAATTTCCAATTTCCATCCGGTATAGGAATGGGTTGAAGCAATCATGTTGGATGTTAGTGCTCCACCTTGACTTGCTAACACTCCAAACTTTTGGTCAATTATTCATAAAAAAAATTTCACATTCCAAGCAAGAAATAATCCTTTCTAATTGTTGTTAGCATCTTTTGATATTCGGGATGTCCGACATAGGGACGCCGATGATATTCATCCAAAATCAGATCCTTCAAGCACATCTAATTTGGAATACTTATATTTCTTCGAAAAATAAAATTTTTTTTATCATTAATCCCATAATCTGATAGCTTTCCTTGTTTTTTGGCCTTTCTTTCTTGCTTCCATAAGAACTGATACTTGGGGTCTCTCTTTGTTTCCCTCATTATTTTCTCCTAGAACTTAGATTCTACTTGATTAAATTAAATTTCATAGATGCAATGTAGTTTCCTACTTAAACAATCAGCTATATGGTTCTCCTTACCTTTTACATGTTGAATTTCCAAATCAAATTCACTTAGGAACACATTCCGTCTTTCTTCGCACGCATTAAAATTAGATATTTTAAAGTAGATATTCAAGATGTTACGATCGGTTCTTAGCACAAACCTTTTTCCAAATAGGTAGAGTCTCCAAATTCGAAGGGCATGTACTACTGCAGTCAAATCTAAATCATAAGCAGAGTATCGCTGCTCATGGTCCTTTAGCTTCCTCAATTCATACGTTATTACATTGCCATCTTCTGTAAATACTGCTCCCACCCATTCCTTACAAGCATCAGTGTAGACTTCAAATTATCTGCTTGGGTCATCCACTTTCAATAGAAGGGGAGTAGTTAACAGTACTTTTAATCGTTAAATATTGGCTTGGTTTTCACTAGTCCAATTAAAAACTCGCCCCTTTCGCTACAAATAACTAATGGGAAAGGATATCTTAGGAAGCTTTCGATGAATCATCGATACTAACCAGCTATGCCTATGAACGAATGTATGTCTTATACATTTCTGGGAAATCTCCATTCCATAACCATTTTTATCTTTTTGGGGTCTACTAAGATCCCTTCAACAGATATTACATGGCCCGAATATTGGATCTATTCTTTGTAAAAATTACATTTGTTAAATTTTGCATAGAGATGACGTTCCCGCAAAATTTTCAACACCAAGCATAAATGTTATTTGTTCTCTCAAATATTTTTAGAATAAATCAGTATATCATTAATGAATATTAAAACAAATTTATCCAAAAATGGGTGAAATATACAATGAATCAGACTCATGAAATTTTTCGGTGCATTGGTTAATCCGAACAATAACACCACAAATTTATAATCACTGTACTTGGTACGAAAGGTTGTTTTGGATATTTCATCATCCTTAATCCACATCTGGTGATACCCAGATCTCAGGTCAATCTTTGAAAATACAATTTCTCCTTTTACCTCATCAAAAATATTTTCTATACGTGGAAATGTGTATTTTTTTTTTACAATCAACTTATTAAGTTGTTTGCAATCCATGCACATCTACGTCATACCGTATTTATTTTTAAAGAACAACACTGGTGCTCCCTAAGGGGATACACTTGGTCGAGTATACCCTTTGTCCATTAGTTCTTGCAGCTACATTTTTAATTCTATCAGTTCATGCACACTCATTCGATACGGTGCTCACAACACAGGTGTGCCCCAGGTATTAATTCTATAGTAAAGTTGATATCTCGTTTTGGGGCTAATCATGGGATATTTTCACGAAATAAACCGATAAAATCCTAAACAACTGGAATATTTTAAAACATAATATTCTTGTATTTAAATTTAGTAAACAACGCTTGAATAACATAATTTTGACACCCTTTTCTAATTCATTTACCGAACTGGGATGTAGTTATGGGGCACAATTGAAGTGGTTTCTTAATTCCTATTAATTATTGGCGAGTACCATCTTCTGCCTTAAAATGGATGATTTTCTCCTTTCAATCCACTAGCAACCAATATGTTTTTAACGAGTCCATTGCCAAAAAAATATGGTATGAACCGAAAATCAGAATATTCAATTCAAAATTTATATGTTCTCTTCCTATTTCTCGGATATAGTCTGACATTTGAGCATTAACTCTTCTCTTTGCTCTAGTAGCCAATTGTATCAACCATGGAATTTTAAATATTTGGATTTTTAGTTTACAATTTTCCACAACTCACGCATTTATATAACATAAAATGGCAGAAGGATCAACCAAAATGGAAATAGTTTGGGAATATAACTTACCCTCTAGCTCTATCATGGTTGGATGAAAATCTACTTTCCGATCTTCTAGTGCAACATTGATCCTTGGTATGTTTCGAGCAACACCCCCTAGTGTCGATGCCTCTTCCCTATTAGTTGTAACTTCATTTCTTCCCCGTTAAGGACAATTATTAAAGTAATGTGACTCACCACATCCCAAACATTGTAGTTGTGGTTTCTGGATATATCCATGGTATGGCCTGTTAGATGCTTCAGTAAGCCTCTCATAAACTAACCATTTTTTATTTTGTTGATTTTTCCCAAATAGTCTATTTGTTGGGTTCCTTGCAGCATTTTTATAATTTCCTGTTCTGCTATTTTTAAAATTCAAGGTACCTTTTTGTCCTTTCTTTGATGGCCAACTTCTGCCAAGTTCACCTTTCACCTTGGTCTGCCGATAACAGATTCGGGCTTTCGAATCACCTCAACCATATCCTTTGGATTTATAAATTCGATCCTCTCCTTCATGTGAGCAGGTAGGCTACTCAAGAATCATTGAATTTTTTCCTTTTCATCTCTCAAATATGGTACGTACCTTAACAGAGAAGTAAATTTAGTGATGAACTCGTCCATAGACAATTGTCTCAACCTTAAGTCATGAAATTTTAGAGATTTTTCATCATAAAATAGCTTTGTTAGGTAATTTTCCTTAAAATATTTTTGGAACTCATCCCAAGTCACATTTTGGTCTTCAATTCCCCGCACATTATTCACCTCCTCCCACCATAATGGGGCTTTTCCCCACAATTAATAAATAGCCAAGCAAGATTTGAGCTTGTTGTTATATTTATAGACTTGAAAATATTTTTTCATATTAATTATCCATGCTTCTGCCACTTCCTCAACTTCTCCATCAAAATTTGGAAGTTTAATTTTCTGAAATTTACCTTGAAGCTCCACTTTCTATTTTTTCATCTCCTATTGTTCCGAAGCATTTCCAATATCTTCTTCATTGTAATATTTGTTTTTATTACTTCGTTGAGTACAAATCCCCTCTGAGTTGTTATTAATTTATTTTTTCTTCTCGCTACCTTCGTGGATATCCCTCTCTGGGTTAGGCTATGCTACCGGATGATTCTGCTTATCTGAGAGGCTCTTAAGAATCCTCTCATGTTCTCACATTAATCGTTCATTGTCGATTCTTACTCAAGTAATCTCTATCTGGAGTTTTTGTATTGTATTGAACAATATGTTGGTATGATGTTGTTGTTCTTCCAGTAATCTATTGGGATTTTGATGTTGATCCACGCTCAATTGTACCCACATCTTTGGATTAATCTCTGGATTATGCAGGGAATAGGTTTCCCCTGTAGTTCTCGATGTTTTATGACTAGATCCTCTCCTCATTGAATCTTATCATTAATTCCTATTACTTTGCATGAAATAAACAAAAATGAAAACACCTAAATCTATTCAATTGACCCATCTGGACCCAACATGTAACCATACTCTCATACCACTTTTCACTTCTATCACATAACTACCATAAAAAAAAATTATTACACTACGCATCCATTACCACTCTTGGTTCATTTACGTGCGAGCTATGTAAAATGATTGGAATATTAATATATATCTATATTTTAAAGAATTGTAAAAAGCATACATATGAATTCAATTGAAAATATTTTCTCTCTACCTTAATATCACAATAGCTTTGTATTAAACTTACGATCCTCATCTTGAATTCTTGATAAATGTTAGAGGAGGAAATATAAAATCTATGTAAATAAAAAAAATTCAACAAAGATGAAAAAAAATTCTCATGAGCTTAGTAACTATATATCAATAAAAACTTTCTTAATAAAATTAAGAAGAAAATGCTTACAAGATTTTAAAAACTAATTGTTTTTTTACTAATTTAATTATATTCATTGAAATGAATGTTTTATGAGGGAAAAAATTAAAGTAAAATTAAAAATTAACAAGAAAGAAAGAGAAAATATGATTCATGGTATTGAATTGAAAATAAAGAAATAAAAGTCATAAAAAAAAATTAAACAAAAATATAAGTCAAATTAAAATGTAATAAAACTAATGAAAAAAATACTAGAATTTTTATATTTATTATTTTTTCATCTTTAAAATTTGTCATCTTAAATTAAAAATATGGAGAAAAAACTATAGTTCTCGAAAATGGAAAACTAGACAAAAAAAACAAGAAATTTAATAAAACATAATAAAACTAAAAAAAAAAATAGTAACTAAAAGAAAAATGAATGTAACACCCATAATAAGACATCAATTAGCAAAAATGGAATTCCCAATGTTAAACTATGGATGAGGTGCAAAAGAATTTGGTTAAAGACAAATTAATACATAGTGAAAGACAAAATTGAATGCCATGTATAATCAATTTAATTATAAAAAATTGAATATTTTAATAAAAAAACACATAAATATCGGTAATAATTTATGTCTTCTCTAGTTTTTTTTTTTTCCAAAGAAAAAATAAAACTGTTTATTGATTATATAGAAGGTTACATAGTATATTCATGTGGCATTCAAAGAACTGCATGTTTCCCCCTTTTTTTTAAAATGGAAAAAATGGAGTTGCGACTATTTGGAAGGGAAAAAATTCAACCGTTCCCCCCAACCCTTTCCAAAAGGATCATAGAGATTGCATTTGCTTCCAACCCCCGGGTTTTCTTACTTGTAGCAATATCCACCCTAAAAAGAGGTGTAAAGAAAACCTAATACTGTAAGCTTCCCAAAAATAACACCTGGATTGTAAACACCTTTCCAGGTATATAGGGTTTTTACTATCAAAAAAGAAAAAAAGAGACCCGCACCTTATCTCTCGGATCTCCTCTTCAGAGGAAAACAATCTAAAATAGATATGGTGGGATTTTTAAAGCTTTTATTCAGTACTATTGAAAGAGTATACATAAAATTGAAAACATAAATTTTCTGACAGATTCCATACAAACAAAAATAAAAAAGATGTAACCCGATGTAGGCTCTTTTTAGTGAGCAAAAGGAGGTTGTTCCATGATTCAAACCAGCTCTCTGTCAAACTCCTTTGCTAACTAGAGCCCCATATCTTTCTGAACACCCTCCTTAGAAAGGAGGTTTGCATCACTATTTTGTTACCTGTAAATGTGACAAGCAGAGATTTGATTAAAAAAATATTCTAAGGTCAGGACCTCATCTAATAAAGGTATCGGAATATAGTTTAGGCATATTTGTGTTACATTAAACCATTTTATGCTATTCATAGAGTCATCAAAGATATGAGCTTCTCTCAGCTCAAAGGAGGAGAGCCAGCACAGAAGGAGGTAGAGTGCTTTAAGTTTTGCAAATTTATTTGTGCCAGGCCCAAGTTTGACTGAAGCTTTGAACACTTTCCCTCAGAGGAGCTATATGGTGAGCCCTGCTCCACACCTGTTTTGTGGATTAGAGGCCCCATCAAAATAGTCCCCTGGGATGTCTCCCCTAATTTCTTCCATTTTAATGATGTTGATGTGCTGGGACTCCAAAGGGGTGGGAATTATTCAGAGATAGAAACTCCTTCCGCAGTTAACATATTTATGTGGAACAGGATGTCTTGTAAAATGGATCGGTTTCCTGCAATTCTTGTTCCCCATGCTACAATAATCAGAATTATCCTTGCCCTATCATTTGGAGCTTCATTCCGCCATCTATACCATGCCTCTAAGATGGTTTGACCTTCCTATCTCTGAAGAATTTTAAGGAGTCTCAAGGTTTCGGTCCAAATATTATTGTTCAAAGTAAAAGGGAGAAAAATATGGTATGTATACTCCCAGCTAGATTTTCACAGAGTGCACCATCCTAGACCTATCTTACCTGTTCATTGAAGGAATTCAAAAGAGGGAGATTTGTTCTGAAGGATGCATGAAAAAAACAATTTTGATTTCATCGAGCCTTTTAGCCTCCAAAGAGATTTATACCACCACTCTGGCTCCTCCCATCCCTTCTATGACATTATACATTTGTAGCCACATTTAGGAATATATTGGATCAAAGGGGAGTGAACCCACCTAAGCTCATTTGATCTCTCCTGAATTCGGAAATCTATTCAGTGTAGCTCAATGATATAGCCCCACCACTCCTCTTTCCACCTATCTTCAAGTTGCAAGGCCTCTCCTGACATCCATGCTTATCTCCACAAGGATGACTGACCCATCTAAATTATTTTTCTCACAGTGCAGAAGCCTCGGTGATCCAAATGCTCAAGTATTTCTCCTGAAATGCCATAGGCCCCATTACACCCCACCCATGAATCATGACCCAGCCTTACCTATGCACCATCCCCAACATGCCAATTCAGTCCTTGTTCGATAATCTTGATCGATGCCAGTGCTTCTTTCCAGATGATTGAATCATTTTTCACTTTCTTTGTAGGGAGATGCATCCATTCATCCAATGGCATCGAATCAATATATTTCCTTTTTATCACTGAAATCCATAAGTTCTCTAAGGTGATGAGTCTCCAGCACAGTTTTTCTGCTAGAGAGAGGGTGAAAGAGGGGATTTCCTTGATTCCCCAACCTCCCCAAGCCTTTGGTCATGCTATTTTCTCCCATGCCACCTATGGCATTACTTGTTCGGACTTTGAGCTCGACCATAGGAACCTTTTGCAGAGTTTGTTTGTAGTAGAGAGGATACTTGTTGGAACCCAAGTTAGGGCTGCCCAATACACCATAATGGCCATGGAAATGGATTTGAACAGCACTGGCCTACCAGCACAGGAAAGCCATTTAAAACTCCAGTGCTTCATCCTTGACTCAATTTTTGTGATAACTTAGTTCCAGTCCTAGATTCTATAAGAGTCCGGCTTTAGATAGAAACCTAGATATTTGAAATTGTCATGGAGGGATTTTAATTCAAAGGCCAACACATCTGAGATTCTGTCCACTTCAGGTTGGGAGAGATCTTCCATGGCAATGGAGGATTTCTGGTTGTTGATGCCTAAGACAGTGGCCTTTAAGAAGAGGTCAAGCACCACTTTGATCCTTCGAATATATTCTATGCTTCCATTACTGAACAGGGGGATGTCATCGAGAAATATCATATGGGTAATGGAAATGTTGACAACAACCTCAATAAATTTGACTTCTCCCATTCTTTTAACATCATGAATTATTTGACTGAGACCTTCTACGGAAAGGAGGAAGAGGAGGGGGGATAAAGGGAATCCCTAGCATAGGCCTCTTTGAATTTGAAAAAATTGAGTTTCAACTCCATTGATCATGATGTAAATACTGGTGGTTGTGATACACCACATCACCCAGTTGATGAAATAAATCTTGAGTCCCAAGAGAGTGAGGAGCAGTCAGAGATACATCTAACTCATTTTTTTGTATGCTTTAGAGAGGTCAATTTTTACAATGGCTCCTATTTTGCAGCTTCCTTTCAAGCTATGAGGACTTTCCTGTGCCATCCCTAGTAGCTCATGACTTTTCCTTCCATCCAAGAAACCAAATTTTTCCAACTAAATTATTTTTGAGAGGAAATGACTTAGGTGGTTTTCTATCACCTTTGCAATGATCTTATATATGCATGTACAGAGAGATATAGGTCTGAAGTAATTGAAAGATCTCGGATCCTCCTTCTTGGGAATGATGGCAAGGAAGGTGAAATTGAAAGGCTGATAGATGGTACCCGTGCTCCTTGACTCTTCCATGATTGCTAGTAGGTCCTCTCCCAATGATTTAAAGAAGTGTTGGAAGAATTCCACCATCCATCCGTCCGGTCCTGGGCTCTTGTCCTTCTACATTTATTTGAGGATCATTTCCACCTCCTCTTTCAACACAGGCTCCATTATACTGTCATTCCCTTATTCTTCAATATATCTGGGGAAAAACTAGGCCACCCTTATCACTTCAACTATATAAACCTTCGAGGGGGCTTTGAATAAGGCTTTGAAAGGCTTTCATACCAAGGGTGATAAGTCCTCAAAAAATATAACAGTACCTCCTCCCTTCGTTTGCATCCCCCAGATAGTCTTTATATTTTTCCTTCCTTTGGCATAGTTTTGAAAAAAATTCATTTTTTCATCCCCTATTGCAAACCAAATGGATTTGCTTTTGGGCCATCATATTTCTTCATTTTCTAGTAATATTTTCTTTCTTGAAGTTTCAAGGCTCTTTATTTTGTCCCTCATTTTAATAGAGACATAACCATCACCCTCCTGCCTCTGAAGGAAGTCTCATTCTTTATTTAACTTCTGCAGGTATTCCCCCCCCCTAATGTTTTTGGCCTGTCCCCATTCCAGGGTATATTTTTTCATTCTTGTGAGGTTCTCCATAAATATCGAGGTCATACTGCCCTGCCCATCTGGCCCTCCCTTCCTCCAGGTTGCATGGAACAAAAGGTTGTAAGACTCATCCTTAAGCCACGATGATTTGAACTTGAAGGGCACCCCCGGCTTCGTATTAGGACATTTAATTTACAATAGGATGGGTAGGTGGTTAGAGATACCGCCATCCCCAACCCAATGCCAAAAAATAGAGGATCGGGCTACCAACTCTTCATTAAGGAGAAAGCTGTCGAACTTCTTTGCCACCCTATCCTCACCAATTATTCTGTTCCTCCAAGTAGGCCTGGGTTTAATCAAGTTATCATAAACCAGGTGTGTGGACACCATCTTGTTGATAAATAAATAAATAAGAGGGTCTGCAGGGGCAGAAGGGCCACAGGATTCAGAAAAACCCAAGGAAAATTTAGGTCTCCTACAAAAATGAGGTTTGAGTTTTTCATACAAGACTTTGTAAAGAGATTGTTCCAGTACTACACCCTATCCGGAAAAATTCCATACACATTAAGTAGAATAAGTGAGTGGCAAAGTTCATTGGATTAGACTTCCATAGATAAGACATTTTCAAAGCCCCAGGAGGAGATCTCCTTCAATATTCTATATTATATTCCCAACGCCAAACCCCCTGACCTTCCTTGGGCATCCAAATCTTGAAGGGTCCACCCTGGGAACATCCTGGACAGAGCTCCAACAACTTCCTCCCCCATCCCCAACGTCTCCTGTAACATAAGAATATTTGGCTCGTATGACTTCATTAGAGCACTAAGCGCTAGTTTTTTGGGTTGAATAGAAAAACCCCTACAGTTGAAGGAGAGTGTGATCATCGATAACCCAAAGAGGGGATATGCACTGCTCTAAGAATCCTAGTTAAGGAAATTTTCTTCCCATCCACTATGCCAACTTTGGCCCTAACCTGGGCTTTGGAGAGGTTGGATTTCCTACCCCTCAATTTTCTAGGGCCCATAGAAATAGTTTGACGCCCCAAACCTCCAATCACCTCCTGCTTCATGGACTTCTTCACCAAGGATCGAATATTATAAGGGGGTTTTTAAGGGATACAAGGGAGAGGAGGGGGAGACCCATGGTCTTGAAAAGGGCAGGCATACAAAGAGATATCAGGGACGGAGGTTATGACTGTAATATCCCAAAAGGGAGAATGTAGTAATACTTCACACAATATAAGAACTTTCAACAAGATGAACAATAAATCTAAGTACAAATTAGAATATGCAGAAAGAGTTGAGCCATTTTATTGTATTGGGGATGATTCAGTTACACAAGTACAAGAGATAGGTAGATCTATCCAAGAAAATGAGCTAGGATCACCCTTAAAACATGTATGAAGCAAGTACATCATAACTGTTGAGGCTCTGCAGCAAATACTACACTATCTCTTCAGCAGGACCTAAACATAGAGTTGTTGGCTGAAAAGAGAAATTTCGATATACTCAAAATTTGAGCTCTCATGATGCCAAGATTCAAGATACGGCCGATGTGATGGATTCCCGAAATAACCCAGAAAGGATTTTCCAGATCTGCAACTTTGGAAAAATAACCTCCCTAGGGTTTGATCCTTGATATGCTGGAAAATACAGATCTGAAGCTAGATTTGAAGAAAATATGGCTGAAATTTATGCTTAGATCATATATTATAG